>WBNM01005223.1:2373-42801 GCA_013399055.1 Ramphastos sulfuratus
CCCGCCTCATTTGTCTCCCTGAACTAACTAGCCCCGTATTAAGGAATCTCTCTCTGTGTGCCTCAGGCATTGGTGGGATCACCTGCTCAGAGGAGGAATGAACGACAAACGAAATCTGAAGGTCCCTGTACTGGAGCTGTGGATCCGAGTTCTGTGTCACAGCCCTGGGAAGCTGTGTCTCTTGAGGACACTTAGCTCACATTTTATAAACCTGAGGAATCTGCAGAGCACAGTGTTTTTATCTTGGGGAGAAGGATCTCAGACAGTCCCTCATGCTGCGCAGTGAAGGAAGCCAACAAGGCTGTTGATTGAACACTTGGGAACGCTGGCAAAGTAGATAAATTTGAGCTCTTAAGCAAAGACCTTTGGGAGCACTAATGTCACATGAGAGTGAGCTAGAAGAGATTTCGAGCTCTTAATTATGAGCCAGCACAGCTTCAAGCAGCATGAAAGGATAAGGGACCAAGTTTTCGTAAATGTACTGACTACTGATCTGGGTGCAGTTTGGACCTAGAAGAATTGGTGGGCTCTGACCAGTGTCCCTTTCAAAGGGCTGGCTCTAGGCAGTCATCTACACCAGAGAGGAGTTTGCAAATAGCCACAGGGCTCATACATGTACTCTGTTGATTAGATTGTTATATTGGTAGGTTTTAAATGTCAGTCCTGTTAGGCAGAGCTGCTTCCCAGCAAGTGCTTCTCAAGAGAGGCAGGAGCCTTGCCTGTGAGACAGATGATGTGGGGCTGTCTCAGCTGTGCTACTCTCATCTGCAGTGTCTCCCTTGTAAAGTGGGGGGGTAGTGATTCTGGCAAACAGCTCTGTATGTGGGCAGGGAGTGCTCTAAATCACGTATGTGGAGTACTTTGAGATCTCAGGATGGGAAGCAGAGCAGACGTGCATAATGCTTTATGATTAGAGAGAAAGGCCAGGAGCAAAAAGGACAGAGTGAATCTGGACTTCTTCAGGACCCTGCAGGTGTGTGGGACCTGGCTTTCAGTCTGGCTTATTACCACCTTTTTAGGCTTCTTCTTTTATTAGGAACAATTAAATACAAGGGGAAAGGGGACAGATAAAATTTTTCCTGTGTACATCCTGCAGAATAACTGCAGAGGTTTCCCAGAGCAATTCTGCATGCTCAGTAAAGGGCATCTTTACAGACTATTGAATATCTTCTCCCTCATAGGTATATATAGAAAGGCTTGCAGCATACCTCAGGAGATCTCTTTATTGGTCCCAAATATTTGGAATAGGAAAGACAATTGAGAGCACTGAAGAGGAGGAAGAAGAGGCCTTAGAAAAATGCTCTGGAAAGTGGATGAGGTGTTGAGGTGGATCCTCTCAGCTGGAGCAGCAATATTGTCTCCTAAGGCACTGGTGGGAAGCTGGGTGACTGTGCTTGCAGAATCAGCATCCCAAAGCAAAGAGGCAGTGAGAAAGAGGGGAGCATGCAAAGCAGTGCTGCTGGCAGGTGATTCTTGTAGTGAAGAGGGGAGGAAAACCATCTGGGAGTATGACTGGAAGGAATCCACTCCAGGCTCCTGCCAGCAAGATGCCTGCTAGGTATGACTTTGCTCTCAGACACTAAGGACATCTCCTGGCCTGCTGCTGAAGCAGAGGTAGGTTCCTTGCCAGAAAGCACCTCTACTGATGCTTCACAGGCAAGAAGAAAGGATACTGGGTACACAGCCTTCAGCTGTCAAGTACCACCTTGGACAGTCCCCAGGGAAGATACCATTAGACAACACAAATGTAGGTCACAAAGACATTCCCAAATCACATGAAAAAGAAAGAAAGAAAGAAAGAAAGAAAGAAAGAAAGAAAGAAAGAAAGAAAGAAAGAAAAAGGTAAAGAATGTGAATTTAAGGGCTGCACAATTTGGAAGTCTACTGTGTGTTTCATACATTTAGCTGCTGTATAGCTTTGTACAGCTCCCTAGGCAACAGCCTTCCCAAATGACACCGCAACAAAGGCCCAAGGTGTGGGAGCCTTGCTGGTTACAAGTCTTTGCCATGGGAGCAAGTGTTTTCAGCCCAACTGCTGAGTGTCTGGTGAACATCTTGTGAGCCAGGCTGAAGCCCTTTGCTGCAAAGGTGTCCACATCTCAGCCATGATCTGTCAGCTGGTTGCATTGTTTTGGGATTACAAGGTTGCCTAAATGGTTTATCAATCACTGTTGTTGTTGTTATTATTATTACTGTTACACTGAAAGTCAAGGAAGCCATGAGCTTTAATTTGATCTTGTGCAATTTCCAAAGTATCCGAGATGATATGTCAGCTGCTCAGCATCTGCCTCTGTACATCATCTCTGCCCTGCAGAGCCTGAACTTGGCACAGCCTGAAGTGCCTTGAAAGCAGATAATGAAGTTGTCCCAGGGAAGGAGAGAAGTGAGGAGTCACTGCCACCAGTCTCCTGGTCTTGCACTGGCCCAGCACAGCCAGACATTGGCCACCACTGTCCCAGGTGTGCCCACTAACTGATAGCTTCCAGGAAGCCATGGAGCAGGCATCAACCAAAAGTGAGCTCAGCCCCCATGTCCTGCTTCAAGGCATGCAGAGAAGGGGATTGGCAGCATGCACAGCTGCAAACAGATGTCTCACAGTCTGTCACACGCAGCTCTGCCAGTGGACCCCTCCTGCCTTGTAACGCTCTCTATAAACCTGAGACTGATCTCCCCATCATCTTACCAAGGTGTCTCCTTTTGGAGCAATGACGGTCTGAATTCTGCGAGCATTCCATCCTGCTCATTTCTGTGTACCTATCTCCCATCTCACTCTGTGGTCCCTGTTCCTTGCCCTACCTGAGACTGTTTGGCAGCCCAGGGATGCTCGGCACAAACCTCACCATCTTTTTTCCCTTTTTCACCAGATGAGGTTTGAGCCTGAGCAAAGGTGGGCACTTGGACTCACACATGAAGCTGTTTGTTCCCTGCTATGCTCACTGTGTTCATGCTTTCCACAGGGAAGCCTTGTCTGGATCCAGGAAAGGAGCTGAGGGCACTTGCAGAAGCTGAACCTCTAGTAGGTTCACTCTCTGAGCTGTGCAGGCTTGAAGTTGCCAGCTGGGCATTTATTGCTTGCTGTTACTGCTCTGCTAAGGGATGCTTAGCGCTGTCCCACTGATCCTAACAGCCTGCCCCTTGGCAGGTTTTTCTGAGGAGTTATTGAGGAACCAGATGATTCCCTGACTGTGTTACCAGGAGGATCAGACTAGATGGTCTCCAGAGGTGTCTTCCAACCCTTACTATTCTGGGATTCTCTCCACATTTTCAGCACCTGGGGCAGAGGAATGGGGTGGGTGTTCTTCCTCTCACAGCACTAGCTGCTGAAGGCTACTCCTCCTCCTCTCCTGGCCCCGGGCTGGATGGGTGAGTGGCAGCAGGACAACAAATAAAACTACTTCCCAACTCACCTAGGAACGTCCTCCCTAACTAAACTCTACTCCAGAGAACACATCAAGTGCATCCCTCAGACACCCGTGCGCCAGGCAGGAGCAAAAAGGGATTAAGACCTTCCCAGATTTACCTCTGCAGAGCTCCTCACGGGAATGCCTGCTCGGGGTTGGTTCCCATCGGGGCTGCGTGTGCCTGCACACAAACCCTGTCACCCCTCTGTGCTCCGGTTTCCCAAGATCTGTCACACAAATGCACTATAAAACGATTCGGGGGTGCCCGGGACCCGCGTTTTGCTAACCCGGCTGGAGATAGTGGCAGCGTTGGGTGGACAGACGCCAGGGGATATCTCCCCACAGCTGGAAAATTCCAGTCTGGGAGTGGGATGTTTCACCTCTGGAAGATCCCCGGGCCGGGTTAGGCGGGATGTTGGAGTTCAAGGACACGGGTTCCCCGTGAAGCGCCAGGGCACTGAGCACAGATGAAGTTTGGGGTAGTGGGCTGATGGTGGCGGGGCAGGGTACCCGTTCCAGCGCTCAGCACTGGGCACCTCGGGGGGACCGCAAGGTCACTCCTGCACCCCCGACGCTCCCCCCACCCCCCAGAAAAAAGACAAACAACAAACAATAAACCCAAACCCTAGCACCTCAGCACCGGGAGGACTCCCGCTTACCTGGCGAGATGCGCCGGTCAGGGCGGAGATGCTGGGGCACCGACCACGGGACTGCACCGCACTGGAGGCTGCTGGGGGAGCATCGGGCGGAGGTGTGTCCTCACAGCCGCGCTGGGACCGGCACCAGGAACGGCCCCGGGACCGGCCCGTTAGTACTACCGGCGGATGGCGGCGGCCGCCTTCAGACAGCGCCAGCGATGCGGTTACGCGCGGCGCGGAACCGATTTAAGGCCACCCTTGTGCCAGGGGTGGGGGGAGCGCCGAGGGCTGGCTTCTGCGCGCCACGCATCCCGCGGGGCCACCTTAAAGCGGGGAATGAGCGAGAGCGGAGCCGGCGAGAAGCGAACCGGAGGGTGGGGAACCAGGGACAGCGAAGGGCCCGGCCCCGCCACCCAGCTGCCCGCGCCGCCCCGAACACCGGGAGCGCCGAGCCGCTCGGCTGGGCTTTCCTCCCTTTCCCTGGGAAATGGAGGTTTGTCCGTCCTCAGGAGGGTCTGGGATTCGTTTTGCTTGTCTCGGGGAGGTCGTTTAGTTGGTAAGTGGGTACCGATTTGATTTCTCACTCCCCATCGAGGCTGCTCCAAGGAGGAGCCACCTGCCATAGGTAGAGACCGCGAGGGCTGAGTAACGATGAGGCAATCCATCGATGGGCACAGTCCAAAGTCGGGGGCCACGATGCTTCTGGGTTTTGGTTTCACAGAGTCACAGAATGGTAGGGATTGGAAGCGACCTCTAGAGATGATCTAGTCCAATCCCCCTGCTAGGGCAGCATCACCTATAGTAAATCACGCAGGAATGTGCCCAGAGGAGACTCCACAACCTCTCTGGGTAGCATGGGCCAGTGCTCTGGCACCTTCAAAGTGAACAAGTGTTTCCTTAAGTTCAAGTGAAACCTCCTATATTGTGATTTGTGCCTGCTGCCCTTGCCCTATCACTGGGCACCACTGAAGAGTCCAGCTCCATCCTCATGACCTCCACCCTTTAGATATTGATCAGCATTGAGATTTCCCCACTTGCTGCCTGGTGGCTTACATGGCTGCTGTGTGCCTCAGTTTCTCTTCTAGCTGTGAGATGGGCAAGGGGCATTAGTGCAACCACTTCCCACTGCAGTGGCCACTGAATGATTTCTTTGGCCACATGAGTAGCCACAGCCAATGCTTTTCTGTCAGACTCTGCCCAGCAGCAGATTATGTGGGAGAAGAGTCCTGATTTGCTTTAGCTCTGCCTGTCTCCCTTATGAACTGTGTCTCCCAGCCATGAAGTCATCACACTGCTTGAAGCAGTGTGTATGAAGCAGCTCTTCAACCTTTCAATTGGGGCTAAATGGACACAGGGCAGAAGGAGAAGTGAACACCCCAGCCCTACTCTAACAGACTTCTTTCCAGCCTTATCCTTGCACAGGAATGAGCAGCACACTTCTATCCCCTGCTTACTCTTCTAGAATCATATAATCATTAAGGCTGGAAAAGACATTTAAGATCATCAAGTCCAACCATCAACCCAGCACAGCCGTGCCCACTAAACCATGTTCCAGATTGCCACATCTACATGTTTTTTTAAACACCTCCAGGGACAGTGACTTCACCACCATCCTAGGCAGCTTGTTCCAATGCTTGACCACTCTTTCGGTAAAGAAATTTTCCACAGTACTCAATGTAAACCTTCCCTGGCACAGCTTGTGGCCATTTCCTCTTGTCCTATCACTTAGCAGAAGAGACCCACACCTCTCTACAACCTCCTTTCAGGGAGCTGTGGGCACAGACATGGTCTCCCCTTAGACTCATTTTCTCCAGACTATACAAGTGCAATTCCCTCAGCTGCTCCTTCACCAGCTTTGTTGTCCTTCTCTGGACACACTCCAGCAACTCAGTGTCTTTCTTGTAGTAGTGACTGCCATATCCTAGGAGTTTCTCCGGAAGTGTTTGCCATAGCTTTTGGCAAACCATAAGGCACAGAAGGCAGTGCAGTCCCCGGCTCAGGTGTGGACTTGTTGATCAAGTTTGGCTTCAGGTAATAAAGCTCCTGCTGAGGGATACACTAAGCAGAGCAAAAATAGTTCTTTTTTTTTTTTTTTTTGGATTCTTGGCCGGAAAATTCTTTTGGAGAAGAACAAGCGAAGTCTGTCTTCTAAGGTTTGCTGGCAGGTCTCAAGCATGTTTCTGGAGCAGATGTTGCTGAAAACACCTTGGAAAGAAAGACATCAAGTGACATTTTACAGCCCGAATGGCATTTGCAAAGTGCAACACAGAAGTGAACCCAATAGAGGCAAAGCAGCAGGCTTGTACGTGCCAGTGCCTTCACTCACCTGCTTTGCCCCTTGCCAAAGGGATGCTCTGAGCTGGATGTGTTCAGTGCCTGGCAGCACTTGCTGCCGTGCTCACTGCTGCTATGCTCACGGCTATGTAGACTCACTGACTGTGTCCTCACACACCTCTCCCTCAGCCAGGGCAGGGCATGAATCACTGCTGTCTTTCACCAAGTATGTCAGGGCTGGCACTATCCTCCCCTGGCATCCCAGGCCGCCCTCACTGAAAGTCATTCATCCATCCATCCATCCATCCATCCATTCATCCACCCATTCATCTGTCTGTCCACCTATCCCCCTCCCCGTGTAACTGTCCTCAGTGTTGGAGGCATGAAGTCCCCAGGTTGTGTAGTGGTCCCAGAGGAGTGCTGTATGCTCAGGGCTGCAAGCCAGTGTGTGGGTGTCAGGAAATGGCGAGACGCTTCCCTGCAGATGGCTCAGCAGAAGCCTGAATTACTCCTGCTCTACTGGAAGAAGCATTTACTGTGCTCCAAGAATTAGCTAGCTGCCTTGATTTTAGGCAGACCTGCACCAAAGAAATTGATTGCCTGCTCCTGCAAGGCATTGAGTCTCCCCCCGGGACAGGACAGAGGCTTTGTCCTCCTGTGTCTGGGGAAGGGACTTACAGAGGAGATAAATAACTCATTATTATATCACAGACAACTTGTGTGGTCAGTGAGTTGGACATGATTCTTAACCCTGGAACCTCTCTAGGAGAAGTTGGTTTAGAAGGACTTCCACTCCTTGGATTGCTCTTGAGTGCAAAGGCAGGAGCAAGAGTTCAGATCCAAGGCTGCTGGCAACTCTAGAAGCCCTAACCACTCAGGTTTTGCTTTCTTATGCTCCAAGACTTCCCTTTGTATCTCCACAACTTTTGACATGATGGTTTCACTGCTACTCACAGCCATAGTTTGGTCAGCGCATCCCATGGTTGGATTGGAGGGTCTGAAGGTCAACACCACAGGAAAATGCTATCCCCATCTGGTCAGAGCTGTCTCCTTGCAGAAGCTGCAGACTTCTGGACTGAGAGTCAGGTCTGGCGATGGTCGGTCTGTGCTAGAGCAGCCAGAGCAGATTTATTGGAGGAGACAGTGGAATAAGCATTTTGAGATCCTGGAAGAGATGCTGCTGGAGAGGGTAGCTTACTGTCAACAATATGTACACCATTTATTCCTGAAAGTTGCTTTTCTTGCTTTTTCACTGCTGTGCCCTAAGGGGCCTGATGCTGTGTCAGCCTTGAGGCAGACCCACATCCCTAAGCCTTACAGCAGTAAGTCATAGCAGAAGAAATGCTGTAGAAAACATTCCCTGACTTGTGATGCAAAGGATTGCCTTGGTACTGTGAGCCTCATGAGATCTTACTCCAACTGGACTGAGTGGCTGCAACTGCTCCTATGAGCAATGCATGGCATTATGAATGCCTGAGGCACCTTCTAGGACTGGGGGACTGAGTTTTTCACACTTTCCATACTCCCTTTTGCCAAGGGATTTGGCTACATGGCATCAGGAACCTTGGCGGTGTAGAATCATTTAGATTGGAAAAGACCTTCAAGATCATTGAGTCCAACCATTAACCCTATTCTACCAAGTCCACCATTTAGCCATATCCCTGAGCACCACACCTACATGGCTTTTAAATATATCCAGGGATGGTGACTCTACTACCTCCCCAAGCAGCCTGTTCCAATACCTGGCAACCCCTTCTGTGGAAAAAAAAAAAATCCTAATGTTCAGCCTAAACCTCCCATGATGCAGCGTGAGGCCATTCCCTTTTGTTCTGTCACTAATTACCTGGGGGAAGAGACCCACACCCACCTCATGATAACCTCCCTTCAGGCAGTTGTAGGTGGTGAGAAGGTCTCCCCTTAGCCTCCTTTTCTTCAGACTAAACAACCCATTTCTTCAGCTGCTCCTCAGAAGACTTGTTCTCTAGGTCACAGAATCACAGAATCACAGAAACATCCAGATTGGAAAAGAACCTCAGGATCACCAAGTCCAACTACAAGATTCACCTTAAACCATATCCCCAAGCACCACATCCAAACGATCCTTAAACACATCCAAGGTGGGTGACTCCACCACCTCCCTGGGCAGCTCATTCCAGTCCCTGACCACTCTCTCTGTGAAAAACTTTTTCCTAATGCCCAATCTAAACCTAGCAAGGCTCAGCTTGAGGCCATTCCCCCTTGTTTTGTCTCCAGCTACCTGTGAGAAGAGATCAGCAGCAGCCTCTCCACAATGTCCCTTCAGGTAGTTGTAGACAGCAATGAGGCCTCCTCTTCCTCAAACTAACCATGCCCAGCTCCCTCAGTTGCTTCTCATAAAATTTATTCTCTAGATCCTTCACCAGCTTCGTTGCCCTCCTCTGGACCTGCTCCAGCACCGCCACATCTCTCTTGTATTGTGGTGCCCACAACTGAACACAATATTCAAGGTGTGGCCTCAGCAAAGCTGAGTATAAGGGGACAAGCCAAGTACAAGGGGACTTCATCAGCTTTGTTGCTCTTTTTTGGACTGGCTCCAGCGCCTCAGTGTCTTTCTTGAAGCGAGGTGCCCAAAAGTGAACACAATACCTGAGGTGTGTCTTTACTGATGAAGAGTGCATATTGTCCTCTTCTAAAAGGCAGAATGTGATGCTGTGCTGTGGGTACCTGTCTGTTAGTAGCTGTGCTGAGAACTTCCCTTTTTGTTGCACCCAAGTCAGAGGAGAAGCAAACAGAGCTGTTGGTGTTTCCAACAGTTGGCGTGGTATATTTCACAAACAAAAGGTGAGAAAGAGCTACCAGCAGCCCTTGAGGAGAGAGGTGATGCAGAGATGTGAGGGAGACCTATTGAAAAGGTCAGTCAGGGATCATGCCCACAGCTGGCATATGGCCTGTAAAAGCTTTGCTAGGGAGTGGCATCACACTGCCTCTGCAAACACAAATCTCAGAACATGACATGTACTAAAATAAGTAAAACCTTCCAGGTGACCTGAGGAGGTGGCACCCCCTTTCTGCTGAAAGTGAAGATGAGCCCTGAAGACAAGTGGTTTCCTCAAATTCATCCCTGACATTAGTATCTGAGGGATGCCACAAGATTCTGGTGGTCTCGCCTTCCAAGCCTCTGGTCAGGCTACCCCCTAATCACATTTTCAGAGAGCTTGCTGAGCTCTCTTCTGCCTAGCCAATCATCTCTCCCTAGGACAGAGCCCCTTCACAACTCCTTTCCTGCCCAGTTTTCTGGACATGGTGAAGGAGTGATGGCAGGAGGTGGGAAAAGGGGGGTTAGGTGTATCTCTCCCAAGGTCCAAAGCTGCAGCAGTGTCTCCCTCCTCATTCTAGATCTGCCTTGGAAGATGCATGACAGAACGAGCAGTCCTTGATCTAAAACCTACCAGCCTTTGAAGAGTCTGTGCTTCAGCCAAGCAGTCGGCAGTTGCTGCCTGAAGAAAGCTGAAAGCCGCTCTGCAAGCTCTGCAGTTTCATTTCTCTCCCCCTTGAAGCACCAGAGCTGTGCACTAATCAAGCTATTTCTGCTACAAGCTGGGGAGGAAAGAAAGAGAGATTGTTGGTGTTAATGCTATTTTTAAATGCTTTGAGACTCTTGAATAGGATGATGATGGGGGCCGTGCAAGGACCCAGACAGTGACAGATTGATGTGTGGTAAATGCATCTGTTATTCTTCATCCAGGAGGTGACTCTTGGCAGCACAACTGCAAAGGTACATCGAGGACCTGCTGCAAGGTCTGGGCTTGCAGCCTCCAATAAGGCTTCAGCTCAGTGCTCTCAGGGCTCTCTGCCTCCTTCCTCACCATCCACGAGACACCATCATTGCAGAGGAGCTGCATGCTTGCAAAAGAACCTCTGGGAATTGGCTTACAGTTATGCAGTGTGTGTAAGGACTGTTGTGTTATGTGCCAGAGGCTTCACAGAATCACAGAATGGTAGGTATTGGAAGTGACCTCCAGAGATCATCTAGTCCAACTCCCCTGCCAGAGCAGGTTTACCTAGAGCAGGGTGCACAGGAATGTGTTCAGACAGGCCTTGAACAACTGTGGAGATGAAGACTCCATCAACTCCCCGGGCAGCCTGTTGCAGTGCTTCACCACCCTCAAAGTAAACAAGTTCCTTCTCATGTCTGGATGGAACATCCTATCTTCAAGATTGTGCTCATTACCTCTTGTCCTGTCACTGGGCACCACTGAATAAAGACCGGGCCCATCCTCCTGATACCCACACTTTAAATATTTATAAGCATTGATAAGATGCCCCCTCAAGTCTCCTCTTCTCTAGGTTAAAAAGTCCCAAGCCCCTCAACCTTTCTTTTTAAGAGATGTTCAAGTCCCTTAAAGGGACAACAGAGCTGGTGGAGGAGCAGATGAGGGAATCGGGCTTGTATAGTCTGGAGAAAAGGAGTCTAAAGGGAGCCTATCTCTGTGTCTACAGCTCCCTGAAAGGAGGTTGTAGAGAGGTGTGGGTCTCACTCCTTTTGTGCAGGAGAAGCTATTGCCTGCCTCTGCACCTACCTTACACCCTTGGGATGGGGTCTACCCATGAGAAGCTAGAGAGAGTGAGTGACTGCCTTTCCCCAGCTCCTACAAAACAAAATCAGTCCTGTCTACCATCCAAAGAAATGCAGAACAGAATAAAGTCTCAAACTTTGGTCTTACTTCAGTGTAGCAGGGGATGTTCCCAGGTGATGGGGGGAGAACAGGATGCGAGCAGGGAGGTGAGAAGGAGTGTTGCACTGATGGAGAAATTTAAAGAAACCCTAGCTCAGGCAACAAATTCAGATTGCATTTTCCCTAGCCCTAGCAGCAGGTGAGTAACTTGAAGATACAAAATCAGGGCAGCCAGCCTTTCTGGCCTCTCTTAACTATTGAGCTATTTGGGCAGGGACTCCGTGTGCACCTGGGGCATGGAATATCAGCACCCCACCCCTTTGGGAAAGTTTTGCAGAGGGAAAACATGTATTTGTCTTTCAATTGATTTATGAGCTGCCCTGTAACACCAAGCAGAGATTGAGATCCTGACAGCTGATTTCTATAGGACGGCTTAAAAAAGAAAGTCACTCTCTATTAAAATGTCAGCTTTAAGAATATTTTCTATGCCATCCTGTCAGTCTCAACTCCGTTAAATTCAATAAGGCTTTTTCATGAAGGTAAAAAACTGCTTTTATAAGAACCTATATCTTGAGTTATCTGTTGAAAGCACAGTGTGGATCATCCATGCCATTACATAGAGCTGATGCAGGAGAAGCTTTTGAAAAGACTGTCACACAGACCCTGATCTTGCCGAGGAGATGCTGCCACTCAACACACACTGACCACGTCAGACCTCTCTGTGCTGCCCATTCCTAACAGCCAATATTAATCTTGCATCCATCGGATGCTAAAGGGCTCTGCTTTCCACAACCGTTCTACTGACAACCATGTCAAGTCCTCCTTTTTCCGAAAGCGGATCATGACATGTCCTTTGTCTGTTGCCTTTGGGAGGTGGAGAGAGGCTGGGGGTGGAGAACAGAGGGCAGTTGTCACCCAGCTCCTTGGCTATATGAGAAAGTGGCTTCTGTTTCTGAGCTTCTCTCTGCTCCACATCTTTCATCGCCATCGAATTAAACAAGACTTCCTTTTGTACGAGGGGGATGAATGGTCCGTGTAAGGGTCAAATAGCTCTGCCTGCACAGGCTGGAACCTGCCTTACACAGTATGGGTTTGTCCTGCAGAAACACAATCACCGTCAGTTGTGTGTGCCCCAAGGCTGGCTATGCTCCTGGCACCAGACACATGGGGGCAGAGTCCATACATCCAGGGAAGGAGGCAAATGCCAGGGCACTGCTACCCTCTTCAACATGTAGTGCTGCATCTCTGCAACATATAGTGGCTGAGCAGGACTTGTCTGTGCTTGGTCCCCCCTGAGTAGCTGGGTGAGTGCTTGGATGTGAGTTTGAGCATGCCAACAGTTTGCTGGATTTGCAGCTGTAAAGTCACAGAATCACAGAATGGTAAGGTTTGGAAAGGGATTTCTGGACATCATCTAGACTAACACCCCTGCTAAAGCAGGATCACCTAGAGTAAATTGTATAGGAATACGTGTCCAGGTATTTGAAAGGCTCCAAGGAAGATTTCACCACCTCTGAGCAGCCTGGTCCAGTAGTCTGGCAGCCTTAAAGGAAAGAAAATTTGCCTTTTGTTTAAGTGAAATGTAGTGCATTCTAGTTTGTATCCATTGAACCTTATCCTATTACTGGGCACCACTGAAAAGGGCCTGGCCAAGCCCTGCATGAAAGACCTATACTTGGAGGTCAGATAGGAAATTTCTCTTGATGTGGTGGCATGCTGACCTGGTATCATCTCTGATTGGGTTTTTTGGTGGTTAAACAAGAGGCAGCTATGAATCCCTGTGGATTCTGCAAATTAGCTGCATGACTCCAATGACGAGCATGCAAAGAGAGCTCACAAACGCAACAGAAGCTTTTGATCAGTCTCTACTATAACAGAATCTACTTCCTGCTGTGGATAAAGGACACACAGAAAGATGGCTGCTGGTCTTTGCTGGTATGCACTTGTTCATCTAGTTCTCTTGTGCATATGGTTACATCTGCCTGTGTCAGCTACTGACCCAAGTCCTGCTCATCCAGGTAGCTGAGTCTGGGCAGAGTCTTCCCTCATGGGAGGTCTGAATCCATTGATGAGAGAGCAGAATTTATCAAGGCAGAGAAGTAAGTGGTGTGCAGTTTGCTTTGCAACATGGTTGCCTCCAAGCCTTCAGCCTCTCCCTCAACATGGACAGCCTTCATCACTCCAATGTACTCCTGCTTAGGTTTCTGCTTGGTGGATAGTTTGGGCATTACTGATTCAGTGAGTTTAACATTCTTCACTTTCTTTCTGGAAATCTCCTGAGCACTACTCAGGACAAGGCGATTACAGCTGTGCAGAGTGGCATGGCAAGGAAAAAAAAAAAAAAGAAAAAGACCTGAAGGTCAAGACATGCTGTTTCCATGCCAATCAGCATTGATGAACTATGTGTCCATGGGCAAATCCAGGGCTTGGATAGGACATTAGGCTGTGAATTTTAAGGGCCTCTAGAAGAACAAAGGACTCTTGCTGATTGCCATATTGTGCCACTCTAGCAAACGGGAAGGTCACTGTGCTAGGCTTTTTGTTAAAGGCCTCTCAACCTTTAAGCTGTCATTTTTGAGTGCTTGTAATGCATGGCCAGTTAAGTAATTTTTGCAAAATGAAACTCTCTTTCCAGCTTGAAATAGAGTAACACAAGGTGATGCTTTGACAGTGTAATGTGACAATGCCATAGGAGGGCTCAGAGAGCCTTCAGACCCCTGGACGATCCTCTGCATGGGTTGTGCTGATGCTGATGGGCTGCTTTAAAGAACAAGAGGCACTCTCAGCCAGCTTGGAAGAGGTGGAAATACTCTCTGTGCAAAGAAATGGGATGAGCTCATGAACACTGATATGGAATTCCCTTCCTTTCTATCCTCCTCCATCTGTTGACCTCATCTCAGTGCTGAAGAGGCCACTCTGCGTGGGAGATTCAAATGGCAATCCAGACTTCGGGCTCATTTGGCTCTCAGCGCCTCACCCACACAAATCCTGCCAATAGTCATTATTGTGATGTCTTCAGAGCTGCTTCTAGTGAGAAATATTGGGAGAAAAAATGATAGGTGCATGTAACTCAATGTGTTGACACCATACACACCTCATATCCCCTCCTTACTTCAGTCTTACCTGTGATGAAAGGCCTCCTTGTAATTTCTGTACTGCCCATCTCAGAATCAGCCATGGATCAGGCTAGGGGCAGGAAAAAAGCATGAAGGTATAAAGGCTCCATGTATATGTGCATGCATGGGTGTCCATGTATGCACCAATACTGCACACCAGTGGTGCTCAAAAAGCAGTCAGCGTTAACTCCTCAAGCAGGTCACGCTTCATCCTTCACCTCTCTTTACAGGTTTAATTTTGTCAAGCAAAACTAATATTGTTGTCAGTAGGACATCTCTATGCAACACTGAGATGTGTGGAGCCTGCTTTAGTAGGGTGGTTGGAGTAGACAATTTCCAGAGCTCTCTTACCATTCTGCATGTGATTTTGTGTGTGTGAGAGCTAACACTCTCAATAAGGAAGCATATTACACATGGACTTTTGTATCCTTTCAGACTTGAATGTACAGGGAAGTTGAGTAGTGTGGCAATAGAATAGCAGTTATTGCTCTAGCTATATTATTTTAATTCCCTCATGCGCTTAATCTATTCTGGAATAAGAGTAATTACTCCAAAGTAAGAAAATGCTTTTATTCTAGAACAGTGTTTCCCTGAGGGTGACTTATACTAAGAGCAGAGAATGAACTAGTTTTTCCTGCCTTACCAAACTTCGGGATGCAAAAATTGTTTTCTGAAGTAAAAATTGTATTCTTTGAGGATTTTTCAGGGAAAGTAAATCAAAGAGGTCAGGAAGAGCTCCTTAACAGCCTGCTGATCAGTGTCTGCTCTGGGTCGAGGATCCACAACTTGAGGTTCCTTGATTGCCTGATTCATGGGTGAATTCCATTTACTTGGAAATCCTACTTGCAGAGAAATGTCCTGAAAACACTTGAGTATAAGAAGTGCGTGCTCTGATTCCTAGTGTCTTTCTCTCTCTCTCTCTTTTTTTTTTTTAAAGTTGCAATGTGCCTGTCCTTGAGAAAAGTTTCATCTCTGATAAAATCAGTTGGTATTTTCCAATGAAACACTGGTTTGTTAAAAAATTCATGACCAGCCTTAGTAGTATTAGCATAGATTTAATGGTATAATTATCTAACTATAGTTATGCTGGTCAGTTCCCTGAGGTACCAAAGCTCCAAGCTCATTTTTTCCTGTGAATGTGAGTTCAAATGATAATGCAAGTCAAGTAATCCTCTCCCCAAACATCAGCATCTCAGCTCTTCTCTGAAATTACCCCTGCTAGAAGTAGCATTTATGTGATCCTGCCTCTGCTCATCCTGCCCTGCAGCCCTCTGCCCTGCCCTTCCTGAGCTCCTCACATATATCACAGAATGGTAGATGTTGAAAGGGACCTCTGGAGATCATCTAGTCCAACCTCCCCTGCTAAACCAGGCTCATCTAGAGCAGGTTGCACAAGAACATGTCCAGGCAGGTTTTAAAAGTTTTCAGAGAAGGAGACTCCACAACTTCTCTGGACAGCCTCATCCAGTGCTCTGCTCATGTAAAGTTTTTCCTTAAGTTCAAATGAAACCTTCTGTGTTTTAGTTTGCACCCATTGCCCATTGTCCTGTCACTGAGCGCCACTGGAAAGAGCTCAGCCCAGTCCTCACAGCCTCACCCTTTAGATATTGATAAGCATTGATAAGATCCCCTCTTCATCTGCTTTTTTCCGGACTAAAGTGTCCCAGGTCCCTCAGCCTTTCCTCATGAGAGAGATGCTCCAGTCCCCTCATCATCTTTGTGGCTAACATTTTTTTGTGATGTGGGGTCCTCCCGAGGTTTCAGTAGCACCTCACCTTTTTAATATGCAAAATCCCCACCCATTGCAGGGCTTTATATCCTTTGCTCTCTGTCTGCAGCATTGCCAGCACACAGGACCGCTCTTTGGCTTGGCGACCTAGAAGCAGCAAACTGTTATCCCATCACCAGCCCACCTGCCAGCCGGCTCGCCTTTGCTTTCCCTCTACATCCTCCCCCTCCACATGCACACTTGAAGCTTGTTGTAGCATCTGCTGCCCTCTCATTCGGAGTCTCACAGGGAACGCTGCTGCCCTCAGCTAACTGTCAGTATTTATCATGACATCCCATTAGCACAATCCACACTAATGACTGTGAAAGATGCATCCATTTCCATTTTCTAAAGGGCTTCCGCTGGCTGAAATACAGCCTCAGGGTGAGGCTGGGGAGGGTAGCAGGGGGACAAATCTTCATGTTGACAGAGCAAAGCATGCACATCATTACCGAGTGCTCTTCTCTCTAAGGGCTCAGCAGCTGTCAGGGAGCGAGTGAGGGATTCCTCTCTTGGCAGCTCAGTGCTCAGTCCGGGCACGGTAAGGTGTGAGCTGGCTAGGGGAGGTAGGGGAATCACCTGCTTTTTGGCGGCTGCACGGACAGGGCAGCTTTCCAGCTGACTGGATTGCAATTACCCAAAGCTGCCACTTCTCTCTGAGGCGTGTGTTAACAGTTAAACCTGCAGTCAAATGCCCATTGTGGAAGAGCCAGGAGATGTGATGCAAAAAGTTAGTAAGCAGCCCCTTAGAAAGGGAGTGCATGTGGTGGGAAAAGGGAGCAGGATTGGGGAACCATGATGCAGCCCCTCCCTACTCTCCATAGCATTCTGTTCACCCCAGATGTGTGGTCTATCTCTATATGGCCCCATTTTGATTTTTCCTCCTCAAATGGTCCCCAGTGAGGAAGGAATCACTTCTCTCAGACATCTGGCAACCTTCTCCTATTCCTTTCCAGCACCTTCTAAATCCAAATCCTGTTTACGTTCCTTTCATATGAGTGGCACTTTGCTGCAAAGGAACTGAGTGACTTGACTAATTTCTGTCTTGTCTGAAGAGAGAAAATGGGTGTATAGGAGATATTTCTTGCTGTGCTGTGTCATTCTAGGTAGAAATCAAGTAATTCCATTACAATGAGACAGAAAAACAAGGGTTATGCTCTTGCAGCAATCCCTAATGGATGTTTTGGTTCAGGTGAAGGTAGAATACTGTATGTGGTGGGCAGAAACAAACATAGCATTGTAACTTTCTTAGGACCCAATGTAATTTTCTCCTTGTCCCTTTCACGTCCTGACTCCAAAAACTCCCACCCACTGGCACAGAACACTCTAGTTACCTAGCAGAGAGGCCACCATACAAATGAAATGGAGTAGAGAAAGCTTCCATCTCTGACAACAGGAAACTTTTCCATGACCCAGTGCAACTTTAGCCTCATCACTTTCCTGACACTGAGTTGGAAACACCCTCTTTCCCTCCTACTTATGCCAGCTTGTCTCCCTGTCTCCTTAACAGCCTTGCCCTTTAGCTGTTGATGAATAGCTGTGTTTGCTTTTGGTCATCTGTTATCTCACAGATATAGATTTAACTTCTGTAATACTTGCTGTACATTTGACCTTTTAGCTCTCTGACTGGTCTCATCATTTTTCTCTGATCTCTAGTCGCAGAAATTGCCGGAAGTAAACAGCTGACTTGCCAGAGTCAGATTTCTCCCCATCTTTGTTAGGCGCCCAAAGCAACAAGGACCATTTTTGGCAACCTTTTATATTAAAACCTTCTGTTTAGTTGATGCTTCCTCTCCCTAGGACCTATGCTGTTACCAGAAACATTTCACATATCTTCTATTTGCTGAGTATGTGCTAGCAATATTTTAGCCTTGACTTTTTAAAATTAATCCCATCTGGACATTTCTTGCTGAGGTTTCCAATCTCTCTCTCTCTCTCTGTTCCTTGTTTGCTTTGGTCTTCATAATTTCATCCCCAAGGATCCAAGAAATGGTTCTATACTCCTCCTTTGATGTCTATACTTGTCTCTACTGCCTGTATGCTCTCCTTTTGCATTTTAATTCATTGAGAAGTTCCTTGCTTATCCAAATGGCCCTATGCTGAAATACCCAGTCTTCCTGCTCAATAAGATTGTTTGTTTCTAAGCTCTCAATCATTTTGCTTTAAGAATCAGTCAGCTTTCCTGGGTATCTTAACCTCTCATGGCGGCTTCTCAAGTGATGCTGCCCAGCAAAGTCTCTTAAAAAAAGGCAAAGTTTGCTTTGTGGTAGTCCAGGGTATTAACTGCTGTTTACCTTCCCATCAATCCTCTAGGCCCTAAACTCAATTATTGTATGGTTACTGTGGTCCAAACTACTCTCTGTGGTCATATCCACCACCCTGTTTTCCCTCCTCATGTAGAGGAAGAAGAGTCTTGTTTTGTCATTGTAACATTTTGAGTTTCTGTCACGGATTAAGTCGAACCTACTGGTGTTATTCATACCATGCCACAGTTGTGCCAACTTCATAGAGTGAGAGTGCTAACTGGGGCACAGCATTATGGGGATTGAAGTTCAGATGGATGTGGGAAGCTTTCTATTATGATTTCTGCTTCTGGGTTCTAGGTTCCTGGGTGTGGGTGGCTCTCTGGAGGCAAGTCAGTGGAATGGGTGGGAGTTGGGTAGCTGCTCGTTTGGGTTTTCTGTTTTATGCTGAGGTTTTTCCCTGTGTATTTCACTCTGCTTCTTCTGCAAATAGGCTAAGGTAACCATGCATCGTATTATTAGATCAACTAGATTATTAGCTAGAGTAATTATGAATTGTGATTATGATATCTCATGTTATAATAAGCTCTTATCTCTATCTCAGCCCTGATTTTGCGTGTTACTTTTCCCCTCACTTTTGTGTTGGAGGAGCAGGAGGTTTAGTCCTTGGACTAAACTGTAATAGCTTCCTAGGAAATTCCTGGGTTTCCCATTGCCTTCCCAGCAGGTATCTCTATGGTTGACATCCTCTGTGAGGATCTCAGTCTGCAGTAAGGAGATTTCTGTTAGCTATTTCTGGTAAGCCTCATTTACTTCTTCCTCTGGGTTAGGTGGTCTGTCATGAAACCCCAACACAACATCCTCATGTTTCTTTCTCTGCTGACCTTGATTCGGAGACTGAACGTTTCATTGCAGCTCTGTGCAGTCAAGGACCTCCATTGCCTAGGACTGAAATTCCTGTCCTCTTCTCTCCTGCCTGTCCTTCCTAAGCAGAATGTAGCTTACCTATGACCATGGCTCCAGTGGTAGCATCCCACCCTATCTCTGTGGTCACACGTGATCCTTCCTTGCTCACTGCAGTTTGAAAGACAGAGACAAAGCTGCATGCAGCTTCACCCTGCTCCTCCATATGATTTCCTTTTGGGCAAGAAATCTTTTGCACTCTGTGTTGCTTTCTGACCATGTTTGCTTACCTTGTCGTCATCATATTTTGGCACTCTTGTTCCTCCCCTGCTGCAGTCTCAAAAATGCTTTTATCAGGTGTTACTGAGCAGAAGGAAATGTTTTTCAAGGCAAGATGATGAAAAAAAAAAACCCTGAAGCAACCACAGGAACAGATATTGAGATGTTTGGATTCAGAATAAAGATAAAAAGAGTAAACAAACCTTAGAAATAAAACATTCTACAGCCATAACCTGATTTTCACTGCTGCCCCACAAGATGGGTACTATGCATTATATGCTGTGACAGGGTGGTCTTGCTAAAAGCAAAATGATGTGTGATGTGAGTGAGAGACTCACAGTGCATTGGACGCTGTCTTGTCTTGCTTGTCTGGCTGAGCTTTGTGTGAAATTGATATGCTCTGATTATCTGTGATAATATGACCTGATGGCTGGAGGGAGCTCCATTACACAGCACTGAAGAAGAAAGAACTCTTGGTTAAACATTTCCGAGTAGGCTGAGAAACTCTGATGGAGTAGAGGACTATTCTCAAGCTTTCCTCCTCCAAGAAAAGCTATTCGAATGTCTTTCAAGCATCACTGGTTGGATGAATTAGTAGGATACATCAGGCCCTAAGAAGAAATGCAAGCAGGTGAATGGAGCTCAGGTAAATTTTGTCCCACAATTTGATTGTCCAGTGGGAGGTTGCACAGGATTCAGCACAAACTTCTCCATTTGATGTATTGAATGGCTGACAGCTTAAGGCCACCTGGACCTCTCTTCAGTGCTAAATCCCAAACACTTCCACCACAGTTTGGAGATGAGAGAGTGAAGCTGGTAGGGGGAGATCTCAGGCAGAAGCAGCTAGGCAGGCTGGCTAATAAAGCAAGTTAGGCTGGCAGTGAGGAAGACCTTTGTTGTTACTATCTGCAGCAGAAGATAGACTACTAGCGAAATGGCAACAGCTGTTTGGGCTGAGCAGGGCAGGATGAGATGTAGCAGTCCAAGGATAATCTTTGAAGTTGATTTATTACAACTCTGGCCTGGATAAAACTGTATTTCAGAGGTGGGGAAGAAAAGACCCTCCCTGTTTAAATTTTTGTTGGTGGATGCACACAGTGATGGAGGGAATGCAGACAAACGGACAGCTGGTGGGAAGAGCTCACAGCCTTAACAGGTTTGACAAAGTGTTTGCAGGTAGGCATGTAGGCAAACACAGACCAATGCAGGGCAATGCATGACTTCATGAGACATGCTTCTCCCCACAAAGAGTCCTCCAAACCCTGGGGTGAAGAAAGGAAGCAACACAGGTATTGGTATCCACAGCTAATAAAATCAGGTATTTTCTGTCTCTTCACAGCACTTGGTGCTTCCCAAGATCTAATTTCTTGCTTTGAAGCACCAGTTACCCTCTGCTTCACCTAGACAATCTGCCAGATCTGCAAACCAGAGACTGATACATTACCGTTATAGACCTTGCCAATGTGTAAGAAAGATTGCCCTGGGGTAGGGTTGCAAATGCAAATCTGCTTTGCCCACCTCTAAGAGGTTGTACTACTCTCTGGACTCTGAGAGGCCACCAACAGGCTTCCAGCATCTCATGGATCTATTTGTTCAACCCAAAATGGTGGATACAGCAGCCTAGGTAGAGGACATGATTTCTTAGGGAACTGATTGCAGCAATGTTTAACCCCAGTGAAATTAGTTCTGAAAGTAAATAGTCAAAAGGGAGATGACTGTCAGCCTTCTTTACCTTTACTGCTAACCATACAGAGAGATGACACTTGAAAGTATCTGATGGGCACTGGGAAAGTCAAATCCAAGTAGTTGTTAAAGCTGGACTGCAGAGGCAGTGCTGAACTCCTAGCTTCCAAAAGCAATTTTAGGGATAGGACGTTATTATCAGGGGTCTATTTTTAAATTTTTTGCTTATTCCTATGTCCTTCTGACCAATTTGCTGAAGAGAAGCCAAAAAGAAGTAAATTAGATGAAAGAATGTCAGTGCACCTTTGATGCAGTAAAAGAAGCCCTGAGCCTGGAGCCAATGTTGATAAGCTCTGATTTTAGGAGACCATTTATAGCACAAATGTATATGACCAAAATAGGACTGAGAGCAGTAGCCAAGAGGATGACATGAAGAACAGTGTGCTTTATATAAGGAAGAAAATGTGCCCTCGGGGGGAGGGGGCACAGTACAGTGCTGGAGAAAGGCTGGCTGTCAGTAACACAGTTCTGCAGAGCCTTCAGGTCTGTGCTTGCTGTAATGAAAGGCCAGGATCCTTAAATGCACAGAGAGAGAAGGATGTGCATATGGCAATATGCCACTCGGTGTCACAGTCCCGAGGTAAAAAACCAAACAAGCAGCCACAGGGTAAAAAAAATGGTTAATCACAAGGAGGATGTAAACCATGCATACGGGGAGCAACTGTGCAGAGTGAGGGAGGTAGGGCTGTCTGTCCGTGGTGGCAGTGGTTTGTTTCTTCCCCACAAGTGTAATAGTTCTGCTGATAAACTGGTAGGTTAAGCACGCTGGCAGGCAGCCTGATAACAGAAAGCTAATTGCTCCACTGGCTCCTGTGTAGCCAGCCCTGAAAGAGAGAAGGAAATGCTAGCTCTCGGGTAGGGAAATACTTGTGTTCCTTCTAGAAGGAAATTATTCTGATTTATTCCTGAGATAAAGCAGATCTCTATTGCTCAGAAAAAAAAGAAAAAAAAATTAATAAATCCTCCAGTTGTATGAAGCCAGCTCTAACACCAGGCTCTGCGAAACACTACACACAAACACGTTGCTTAACATCAACAATGATTTTTTTTTTTTTTACTCACAGTAGTAATTGTAGACCCCCCTGGCCCTGTGTGGCACATAGCTGTGTCACTGCCTTCAGCCCTAGCTTACAGGCAGGAAAAGCAGCTCAGCAAAGGGAGGTGACTCACAAGGGTCACCCAGGGAGTCAGCCTCGAAATATGACATGAGAACGCGTGAACCTCTACCTATATCTTCTCAAACCCACCCTCAGGCCCTGAGTAGGATTTCTCAGCTCAGCTGAGTCCAGGGCATTAGCAGAGAGGGGCCATGGAGACCCAGTCATTTTACTAACAGGACACTGCTTCACCTGAAGGATGCCAGAATTTCCCTCTTCCCTGCATTGATCTTCTCCTAAATGACTCAGGAAAGAAATGACTGGAAGAAATGTTGACTACCAGGCTGGCTGTCTTGACGCAAATGTCCACTGCAGATAGGTCTGGGTGACATTAATCTTTTCAATGAAAGATTATGGCAATAAATCTGCATAAGGGGCAGGAAGGTCTGATGTATGAAGATAGTTTAAAAAAACTAAATGTGTGTGCTGTAGCTTGCCTGAACGATTCACACCTGCCAAGTGACACCCACACATTTCATTGTGCCTGTCAGTCTGCCCAAGCTCAGATGGAAAAAAATACATGGAGTTTTTTTTTTGTTTGTTTGTTTTTTTTGTTTATTTGTTTGTTTTTCTTGCTACTCCAGTCACTGCCCTTCTG
Organism: Ramphastos sulfuratus; assembly: GCA_013399055.1. Classification (NCBI taxonomy): domain Eukaryota; kingdom Metazoa; phylum Chordata; class Aves; order Piciformes; family Ramphastidae; genus Ramphastos; species Ramphastos sulfuratus. The sequence continues at coordinate 25,149 of WBNM01005223.1, forward strand.
GGTGTTTGTGGAGTAGGTAACCTCCCTTCTCCTGCTGCCGCATTTGCTGAGGCAGCTCTCAAGCTGAGATACTGCACCCTCAAGAAGAAGCCCTGTCAGGTGTGGTGTTCCTGGAAAGTGTCTAGATGAAGAGCAGTAAACACACAACTGTTGTGCTAGGGCTTCTTGGGAGTAGAGCAGATGGGAACAATATCTTCGAGAAGCGGCACACAAAGCTCATAGCTTCTTATGGCTCTGACTTTCTGAGATCCAAACTCCAGGCCAAAGAAATCTCTTATTCCCAAGCTCTGTAATTTCTGTCTGTCTACAAGTCCTGAAGCATCAACGCCTTTCTGAACACAAGCCGTGCCTGTGGCATGAAGGACTCACCTTCCTCAATTTTGCCTACTTTCTGGAGCAGAAAAGGCAATGAGGGCTCCAGTGAGAGGCAGGTTCTGTCTCTGTTCCCTCTTCCTTACACAAGCATCTTCTCTCAGGAAAGAAGGCATTATTTTTCAAGGTGGGGGGTAGAAAAGGGACCAACAGAGAATATATTCACCTTCCCTCATACCTCTCCACCAACAGCAAAATGCAGTGAGAAGAAAACATTGCCAGAGCTGCCTCTCCTTTATGCTTTGGAAGGGAAAGAGGCTATTGCTGATGCCACTTTGAGATGCAGGTTTCAGAAAGGCGACAGAAGAGCTCAATCAAGGAGCTGCAGGAGCAGATCTGGAAGAATGTGGTTGCTCTGGAGACAAGGGTCTCCACATCATCTGCAAAAAAGGCAAGGGTGAACATACGTGTTTTGGGGATGATAGAAAGGAATGTACAAGCTTTGAAGCTTTGAGACAAAAGTTGGGAACACTTCAACAGAGGTTAAATTGCTTTGGCAGTGAGTGACAGGGTTCTTTTAAATTCCCACACATTCCCATTTTAGGGTGAGAGGAAATGTCCTCGAATTGCACCAGAGGAGGTTTAGATTGGCTATTAGAAGAAATTGCTTCACTGAAAGGATTCTCAAAGACTGGGAAAGACTCCCCAGGAAGGTGGTTGAGTTCCCATTTCTGGAGGTGTTTAAAACACACAGAGTTATGGTGCTGAGCACGTAGTTTAGCACCAGATGTAGCAGAGTTAAAGAGTGGTTGAACTCAATGATCTGAAAGGTCTTTTCCAACCAAAATGATTTTATGATATGTTTGGATGCAGAGAGCAGGTGAAGTCCCTTCTTAGGAAGAAGTTCTTTACAGTGAGGGTGGTGAAACATTGGCACAGGTTGCCCAGGGAGGTTGTGGCTGCTCCCTCCCTGGAGGTGTTCAAGGCCAGGTTGGATGAGGCCTTGAGTGACCTGTTCTAGTGGGAGATGTCCCTGCCTATGGCAGGGGGTTGGAACTAGATGATCTTTGAGGTCCCTTCCAACCTAAACCATTCTATTATTCTATATGTGTATATCTGTAAGAGAGAGTAAAAACTGCACAATCATCTTCTGTGATCTAAGAGATGCCAGAAGGGATCTGACTCAGCATTTGGGGTTAGGTACTCCACTAGAGAGAGAAATAAGACAGGAGTTGGAGGACAACACAGTTGCGAGGAATGTTAACCTAAGCAATATAGAAGCTTAACAAATTCTATTCCCCTGGTTCTCAAGTTGACAGCAGGTTATGCTCCATCTGGAGGTGTTTAAAAGATATGCAGATGTGGTGCTGAGTGACATGGTTTTGGTGGTGGACTTGGTAGCATTAGGTTTATGGTTGAACTTGGTGATTTTAGAGGTCTTTTCCAACCTAGGTGATTCTATGATCTAAAATCAGGACAGCTTAGAGAGGACTGGCTGGAAGACAAGAGGGAGTGGTCCAGCAGCCTGGCTTAGCACTATATCATTTTAACAGAACTCTGCCTTCCAACTCTTCCCAGGAGATTTCATGTGTCTGATTTAGCATCCTAAATAAGATATAAAATATTAATACAAAATATTACCTCCACCTTAGGGACTCACAAGCTGCTCTTGCCATATACTCAAGGCTTTCATTAAATAGGCTGAGGCTGCAGCTGTATTATTCTAACAGGAACAGATCACTTTTTCTGTGTCAGGGCACTTCTGTTGTAGAGCTATGAGAGAGGGAATATGAGAGAAAATAGTATAGAGCAGAAGACATGATGGAAAAGGAGATCTGGGGAACAGCAACTGGAAGGTAGGAGCTGAGGAAAGAAGAATCAGAGAAAGGGATGAAGGTCTATGGTAATGGAGAGGGAAAAAGAGGCAAAAGAATGAAAAAAAAAAACCCCAATCCAAAATATGTCAGAGGGATGGGAAAAAATGTGGCAAAGGAGAGAGAAAGGGAAAAGCTTGTTTCTGATTCGTAAAGCTAAGGCTTACTCCTGAGGGGACCAAGGAATTACACTGGAAATTCTGGGAAGCTGCAAATGATTAATAATTAGGTGCAAGATAGAGTTCAGGTTTTTTTCACTTTGGCTTTTTCCATTCTCTTCCTTTTGCTCAGTTTGCAGAGAGAAGTTAGTCAGTTTGACCTGCAGGAGTCATCTTCTGGGCTGACAGGCAGACAAGCAGTACAGACATGTTCATACCTCAAATAGGAGGTGAGGTCCAGTGTCCTCTGGCTAATGGGCACTGGTACATGGTCTGCCAGTGGTGGAGATCCCCCCTAAATCTGGGCAGTTCTTACGGTCCCTGTGGTGTTATGCAGTCAGTCTGACTCAATGGTTAAACCAACCCCAAACAGTCTTGTATTAGTCTGGACTGCAATGCTGTTTTGTGCTGGGAATTAAAGATCTGTGGTGCTGGGGGACATGGTTTTATGGTGGACTTGGTGGCGTTGGGTTAATGGTTGGGCTCAATAATCTTAAAGGTCTTTTCCAGCCTAAGCAATTCTATGATTCCACAATCTTCCACGCCTCTGCAATTGCCTTTAGCTGGTCCTGCATTGTCCCTGCTGCACTATAGCTCGACATGATATTACCAGGTAATACCAAAGGCTTTCGGTTAAAGACTGCTACCCAAACCTTAAAAAAAAAAAAAAAGAAGGGAGAGATAAAGGAGCAGAGGAGTGGCACAATGATGGTTTTGATTCTCCAAGCAAGTCATCTGCTTCCATGGTGGATGGTCAGTACAGGCAAATAACACATTTGCAGGTCACAGGAACAGTTCCTCACTTTTATTTCTTGGAAATCAGTTTTTTACAGGGTGGTTCCAGCAAGTGAATTCAAACACAGTTCCTGGGTCTGCCAAGTTTCAGGCTAAAAGGAATCACAGTTTGATCAAACAGTCTGACCTTTTGTGCACCACAGGCTTTTCATATTCTGTTGCCACTGTAATGACAGGAAGAACTTGGTTTTGATGAAAATATTATTTTTATTTTTATATTTATTTCTTTTCCCCACGAGTACTTAGTCTTGGTTTAAGGACAGCAGGGGATGGGATGTCTGTATCTTCTGTCAGTGGCTGTTTCCTGGTTAACCACCCTCCCTGTTGAAATTCATGCTTTCACTCCAGCACAAATTTGTCCAGCTTCATCTTCCAGTCAGTGACTCCCACTCTACTTTTTTTCTGCTATATTAGAGACCCCTTTAACAGCTGCCATTTTCTCCCATGAAGGTACTTGTACATTGCAATCAAGTCACTTCCCAGTTTCCTTTTTGATAAGCTAACCACACCAAAAACTGAGATTCCCATTGCAAGTCACTTCCTCCATCCTTCTTTAGTGGATATTTTATTTTCTCTTTGATTCTTTAGCATCCCTTAAGGGGTGGTCACCAGAACCAGAATGTATTATTCTAGACTTAGGCTCACCAATACTGTCAAAGAGACAGAAAATAGCCTCTCTATGCCAGAGGAGTCAGAATTATTTTTTTTTTCTTCTGCAGTCAAAACACCTATAAGCCTCCTTAATCACATGATGATACAGAATAATCAGCACTTGCCTGGTTGATTATTCTCTTCTGTGTAATGCTGCTGGAAAGCAGCTCTATGGAGAAGGACCTTCAAGTCCTGGTGGACAATAAGTTGTCCATGGGACAGCAATGTGCTTTCATGGCCAAGAAGACCAATGGTGTCCTGGGCTTCCTTAAGAAGATTGCATCCAGCAGGCTGAGGGAGATTCTCTTCCTCTCCTACTCTGCCCTTGTGTGAGACCACATTTGGGGTACTGTGTCCAGTTCTGGGCTCCTCAGTTCAAGAGAGACAGGGAAATACTAGAGAGAGGTGGAGGAAAGGCTGAGAGAGCTGAAGCTCTTTAGTCTGGATAAAAGAAGGCTGAAAGAGAATCTTATTAATGTTTACAAATATCTGAAGGTTGGTGTCAAGAAGGGGCCAGTCTCTTTTCAACAGCACCCTGTGAGGGCAATGGATACAAACTGGAACATGGAAAGTTCCACCTTGACAGGAAGAAAAACTTCTTTCCTTTGAGGGTGCCAGAGAACTGGAACAGGCTGCTCAGAGAGGTTGTGGAGTCTCCTTCTCTGGAGATTTTCAAGACCTGCCTGGGTGGGTTCCTGGGTGACCTGCCCTAGGTGGTCCTGATTTGGCAGGGGTGTTCATGGGATCACAGGATGTCAGGGGTTGGAAGATACCCAAAGAGATCATTTAGTCCAACCCCGCTGCCACAGCAGGACCATACAATCTAGCTCAGGTCACGGAGGAACTCATCCAGGCAGACCTTGAAAGTCTCCAGAGAAGGAGACTCTATAACCTCTCTGGGGAGTCTGTTCCAGTGCTCTGTGACACTTACAGTAAAGAAGTTCCCCCTTGTGTTGAGGTGGAACCTTCTGTGATGCAGCTTACATCCATTGCTCCTTGTCCTATCACAGTCAGCAGAGCCTGTCCCCTCTGTCCTGACCCCCAGCCCTCACATATTTATAAACATTTATTAAATCCCCTCTCAGTCTTCNTCTATTCTATTCTATTCTATTCTATTCTATTCTATTCTATTCTATTCTATTCTATTCTATTCTATTCTATGATCTGCTGGACACACTCTTCCTAATACACACCAGGATCCCATTGGCCTTCTTGGCCACAAGGGCACATTGCTGTCCCATGGATGTTAACCACCAGCACTCCCGGGTCCCTCTCCACAGGGCTGCTCTCCAACAGATCAACTCCCAACCTGTACAGGTGCAGTTTATTATTTCTCCCCAGGTGCAGGACTCTGCACTTATACTTATTGAACCTCATTTGGTTCCTCTGTGCCCAGCTCTCCAGTCTGTCCAAGTCTCGCTGGATGGCCAAGTGTTGAACTCCTTGATCTCTAGAGGTCCCTTCCAGCCCTACCTTCCTATGAGTTCTATAAGGTGAATTGAGGCACTCTTGGTAGGAAAGGCTTTCACTTTTGCCTCTTAGCTTTGCCTTGAACCGTGTCAAAATGCATTTTGTCTTTAAGTACCTACTTGCTACTGAATACATTTCAAGGTCTGTGGCTGCCTTTTTTTCTTGTATTTACTACTCTGCCAAACTTTATGTCTCTATAAACTTTACTAGCTGGGTTTTTTTATCTACTTCCAGATCATTAGGCATCAGGCTCAGTACTGATTGCAGAGCTGTGCGCAATGTTGCAGAATTGTAAATCACTGAATCATTAAGGTAGGAAAAGCCTTCTAAGATCATCAAGTCCAGCTGTCAATCCAACACCACCATGCCCACTAAGCCACGTCCTGAAGTATCACATCTACATGTCATTTGAACAGCTTGAGGCATGGTGACTCACCTACTTCCCTAGGCAGCTTGTTCGAACGCTTGACCACTCTATGATAAAAAAAAAAATTATCATAATATCGAAACTAAACCTCCCCTAGCACAACTTCAGACCATTTCTACTCATCCTATCACTTGTTACTTGGGAGAAGAGAGAGACCTCCACCTCACTACCATCTTCTTTCAGGGAACTGTAGAGAATGAGGTCTCCCCTCAGTCTCCTTTTCTCCAGACAAAATAACCCCAGTTCCCTCAGCCACTCTTCACAAGACCTGTTCTCCAAGCCCTTCACTAGCTTCACTGGCCTTCTCTGGACCTACTCCAGCACCTCTATGTCTTTCTTGTAGTGAGGGCCCCAAAACTGGAGACAAAACAGTATTCAAGCTGTGGCGTCACCAGTTATGGGTACAGGGGCACAGTCATTTCCCTGGTCCTGCTTGCCACACTATTGCTGACATATACCAGGATGTTGTTGGCCTTCTCAGCTGCCAGGGCACATGCTGGTTCATGTTGAGCCTGTCAATCAATACCCCCAGGTCTTTCTCTGCTAGGCAGCTTTCTGGCCACTCTGCCCCAAGCCTTTAGTGTTGCATAGGTTGCTGTGACCCAAGTGCAGCACTTGGTCTTGCTGAATCTCATACAGTTGGCCTCAGTCCATCAATCCATCCTGTTCAGGTCCCTCTGCAGAGCCTTCCTACCTTCAAGCAGATCAACACTCCCACTCAGCTTAGTGCCATCCCCATACTTACTGAGGGTACACTCAATCCTCTTGTCGAGATCGCTGATGAAGATATTAAACAAGACAGACCCTATTTGAGGAGCTGTTCTTCCTGAGAACTCTTTTCAGAAGTCTCACAGCTGTTTATTCTTGATCCATTTATGATGTGCTTTGTAGACTTTACTCTGCTCTCATCAGACCCCACATGGATTACTGTGTGCAGTTCTGGAGCCCCTAGCACAGGAAGGACATGGAACTGTTGGAGCGNTGTAAAATCACCGCAGGTCTATTTTTAAATGAGAATATAATGCACTACTGAGTGAACAGAAATCTGTGTGGTTATCTTGCAAATCCAAGAAAATCTCAACGGGTTTGACATGTTGCCTTTCAGTAAGAACATGTTGATTGGCATTAATTAGATTTCTGCTCGTTACTTTGTCAGCAGCTGACGTCTGGCTATCTGACCTGCCGTTGTTTGGAACAAACTGCTTCCATCTTTTGCTATATTAACACAGCATTAGTGTTCTCCAAGTCTTCTGAGATTTTTCCCTCCATGCCAAGATATGTTTGCTGTAGAAAACTGCCTCTAATCAACAGGCATCACAGAGAACATTTTAGGTCTCTTGCTTACAAGTCATTCAGACCTGGAAACATTAAAATATCTAATCTTAGCAGATGATGTTTAATGTCTTCAGACACTAATGGACTGCAAAGTTCTTTTTCATCCTCTTATTACATTTACTTTGTGTTTTTTAATACAGACCAGAAGTAGTAATTAAGTCAGTCTATCTTTTCCCAATGTATAATAAAATATTGTCTCCATTACTCATGAACCCATAAAACTGATAGGATTTATTTAGTTCCTAAACCACCTAAATTTCTCCTTATTGCCCTTAGCTCTACCAGTCACTCGTTTTCAATTTCTCCTTAGTTTTCTTTATCAATTTTCTATATTCATGACTTACAATTTATATTGACTGCCATTTATAATTTATATTGACTGCCATCTATTCCGTGATACAGTATAACTCATTTATTGTGCATGCCTTTCCAGTTTCTGATTGCTGCTTTGACTTTGCAGCTGAATAAGGATGCAAAGGATGAATAAGGATGATGAGCTCTCAGCCAAAGCAAGCCTTTCGTTGATTGCAAAGCCATACTTTTATTTCTAACAAACTCTTCTGTAAGACCTGCCAATTTTCATTCGTCTTTCATGCCTCATTTTTCCCCTACCAATTTTGCTTGTATTTTTCCTCAACTGTTGAGAAATTAGCTCCTTGCAACTGCCCTCTGTTTGCCCACATTGAATGTAATCATCTCACAGTCATTATCATCTGTAATTTTAGAAACCTTTAAACTCTATCAGCTCCAGCATATATCCTTATAACCACAGCTCTTTAAAACAGGGCTTTCATTTTTTTTTTCCCCTTCTTCAGCAGGTATGAATAAAAGAGAGGTGCTTAAAGAATAACTCAATTTATTTTCTGGTTTGATTTAGCAGTCTGGAACATCCTTGTACCAGCATGCCTCCTGGGTTTTATTAGGTAACACATTAATCCATATGCATTCAACGTCCTTTGGTTCTGGATTATCAATAACTCTAAATAAAGTAATGATGTCTTTAGCGCAGACTGCCACCTCTGCTTCTTTTATCTGCTCACTTATTCCTAAACTGATTAAATCCATGGATTTTGAACATTCTGGTCATGCAAATTGTCCCACCAGGTTTCAGCAATGCCAGTTATATCGATGAGAATTTCTAATTTCTTTTGCTTGTTACAGAGTCTCTTTGCACTGCAACGTGAGCAGCTGAAATATTTCTTCCCATATATGCTGCCACACAGGTGCAGTTAATCTGTGATGAGCTGAGTTTGATGTTGGTTTTCCATTTCTACACTCCCTGGCTTGACTCTCAGCATGTGGAGTATGTGATCCAGTATCAGGATTGTATCAGCATCCTGGTTTTAAAACAGTGCTAGGGGCAAGCTTTGGGAGATGTCTCATTCTTTTGCCTACAAGAACCATAAAACCCACTGCACTGGGACTTGGCATCTGTCAAGTCAATCTGTCTTCAATAAGCTCATGATATGATGTTTAATGCCAAGACGTACTAAATAAAGGAGGCCAAAACCCCCCTCCTTATTTCTCATATTTACAGTTGCAGGGAGTTTTATGGGGAATTAGTGGAAAAAGTACCTCTTGCACTTTGGTCCAAAGATGATGAATCATAGAATATTAGAGGTTGGAAGGGACCTCCAGAGATCATCAAGTCCAAGATCCCCTCGGGTAGTTCACACATGAACACATCCAGGCAGATTTTGAAAGTCTCCAGAGAAGGAGACTCCACAACCTCTCTGGGCAGCCTGTTCCAGCGCACTGTCACCCCCACTGTAAAGAAGTTTCTCCTCACGTTGAGGTGAAATCTTCTAAGTTTCAGTTTGTAGCCGTTGCTCCTTTATTGCTGCACACCACTGAAAAGAGCTTGGCCTCATCCACTTGACACTCACCCCTCAGATATTTATAGCCATTGATCAGATCCCCTCTCAGTCTTCTCTCCTCCAGACTAAAGAGCCCCAGGACTCTCAGTTTGGCTCCATGGGGGAGATGCTCAAGTCCCCCAGTCATCCTCGGGGCTCTCTGCTGGACTCTTTCCAGCAGGTCTCTGTCTCTCTTGAACTGGGGAGCCTAAAACTGGACACAGTATTTCAAGTGTAGTCTTACTAGAACAGAGTAGATATGGAGAAGAACCTCCCTAGTCCTACTGGACACAGTTTTCTTGATTCACCCCAGGATGCTATTGGCTCTCTTGGCCCAAGGACACATTGCTAGCCTGTGCAGAACTTGCTGTCTGCCAGGACTCCAAAGTCTTTCTCCACGGACCTGCTTTCCAGCAGGGCAGCTCCAGTGATGAAATAGGAGTGGAGGACACAACTGAGTCTATGCAACTGTTCTGAAGGGCACGGGGTCCCTTAGCTAATAGCCATAAGCAAGTCAGAATGTTCCCCTCTATGCTAAATATCTGTCTTACTTGGGTTGCTGCCCCTCTAGTTAAATATCACAGGGTTCACTGAAATTGGGCCAGTGATGCTGGCCATGTCACATGCTTAGCGGGTTGGCTGGGATCAGCAACATCTCTCCATGTTCCCAAGGGTTTTCAGAGGGTTTTAAGTCATGCAGACAGGAGCTTCCAAGGCAGATGAGCAACTTTTCATGATAACAGGATGTCTCCACTGTAGTCTCCCAGGGACCTGGGTTACAAGAACTATTTGCTGAACAGGGGACAGAGAAATAGGGAAAAAAAATCTTTGCAGCAGGGCATATCAAATACTGTTTGATGGTATTTGAGACAGCAGGTCTTGCAATACTGACAGTTGTAGTCTTACAGATAGAGTGATGATACAGGTTAAAATTGCCATATAATCAAAAAGTCATGGAACCCTAGAATGCTAGAGGTTGGAAGGGACTTTCAGAGATCATCTGGCCAAACCCCCCTGCAAAGTAGGACCACTTAGGGTAGGTCACACGGGCCAGTTTTCAATGTCTCTAGAAAAGGAGACTACATGAACTCTCTGGGCTCTGTTAGCCTCCCAGTAAAAAAGTTTTTTCTCATGTTGAGATGGAATTTCCTGTGATTGAGTTTACATCCATTGCCCCTGGTCCTATCACTGGGTATCACTGAAAAGAGATTGGCTTTATCCTCCTGACACCGTTCAGATATTTGTAGACATTGATAAGGTCCCCTCAGCCTTCTCTTCTCCAGACTAAACAGCCCCAGGTCTCTCAGTCTTTCCGGATAAGAGAGATGCTGCAGTCCCTTAATCATCCTTGCAGCCCTTTGCTGACCTCTCTCCAGTAGTTCCCTGTGCCTCTTGAAGTGGGGAACCCAGAACTAGACACAAGATTCTAGATGTGGTCTAACCAGGGCTGAGTAGAAGGGGAGGAGAACCTCCTTCCACCTGCTGGACAAGCTCTTCATAATGCACTCAAGTATACTGTTGCCCTTCTTGGCTACCAGGGCACATTGCTGTCCTTTGAAAGATGGCTTGTTTGTATAAAGAAACAATCCCACAGATGTTGTGATCTTACTCATCAGTTTCAAATCCTTAGGATCACCAGGAAAAAGAAGTTGACTCAACTGACAAGTGGTTTTCCAACCCATAGCAGGCTTATTGGTTTCTCCTAGAGCAGTCTGTGGGCAGAGAGCTAGTTTCAGTTCTCCCTGGAGCAAGATAAGCATCTGCCCAGCCCACCTCTTCTCTAAGGGAAAGACTCATTGGTTACACAGCTTTATATGTCTCCAGCAACGTCTAACAGGGAACAAACTAAAGGAAGAAAACCCAAATTTCCCCAGCACAACACATATCTTTATCAGAAACTTGCTCTTGGTCCTTGCTTATCATTAGACTCTGACTTTTTATCACTAAATGCAACACCAGAGATCTTATTTCCTCATTTGCCTCACCTTGCTCTTGTGCAGCAGAAGCAAGCAAACAGTAAACACTCAAGAGGGCAATGAGCAGTTTATCTGCAACACGCAGTGTGTAACATGCCAATTAGTCTAAAATCTGATTCCAGTGTTTGTTCACTACACAATCTGTGTGCAAAAACACCTGGGATATTGTCCAGCTTGCTGCAAGCCATAATTTCTGTTGCCATTTTAACATCAGTCAAATGACCCCAGTTTGCAATCACTTTCTCTGCCTGCCTGTGATTCATCTCTTCCCCTGTTGCATTCAACACATTATGGGCATCAACTCACCAAGTACCAGCACTTTGTGTCACCCTGAGCTGAGGAAAAGCTCAGGTGCCTGCTCCAATGCAGATCATTCACTCGATGCTTGGTCACTGAGTCGAGCATTTCAAAGAGAATACATCAGAGGAAGGGGCACGTCAGCTGTTTGCTCAGACTTTCATACTGCTGCCTGCATGATAAAATGAAAAAGGAGCTCCGTTCCATCTGAACAATATTAATCATGGCTGGACTGTCAGCAGTGTTACAGGCATAAAGGTTTAACAGTAGTGTGGCTGAAGAGAAGCATACTTGCCATAAAAGCTTAGGGGTCTCTGATGGTGGCAGGGGGTTCTGGAGTGAAACCCTGGATATGGTGTCAGGTGGCTGTTAAGTTTCCTGGGCTTCAGGGTCCTGGGGCTCTGATGTCCCAGTGAAGATTATAAACAGTGAAAAAAAAAAAAAAAAAAAGCATTGCACTGAAATATGCTTTGGTGGTGCTTAATGAGTGCTCTCGCAGCAAGACACCTCAGGACATGGGCACCACAGTTCATACTGCCTAAGCTCTGAGCAAAGCATGATTTACACCCCAAACCTCCCTGTGCAAATGTACTCCATGCCTTCAGGACTGAAGTGTCAGGATTTATTCTACCAGACTCAGAGCTAACAGGACAAATCTGCGTTTTCAACTAAGTCTGGCAAATCCCACCGCTCTGCCCACCATGCAGCAATGCTTTGCTCCACCACTAGTGGCTCTCCATATTTCAGTAGGACAGCTGAGGGAACGAGACATTATTTGTTGTGAATAAAAGAAACAGCAGATGATACTTCAGATGAATAAACAGTCCTATGGATCAGATGTTCAACCTACAGCAGGGGGAACCAGAAGTATGACCAGAATTTTGGCATGCAGTAGGGCAAAATGCTGCAGGCTTTCATATGGGATGCATTTTGCTAATTAGGTGGGAAATTCTGCGGTTAGATGTGTGATTATTTAGGAACACAGGGATGCAACTCTTCTCCAAGGTGATCCAATCTGGTCTGTGCTAACAAATAAGCTGCTACAATGCTTAGTATAAACTGTGTGGCCTGACACTTCTCTCCCTTGGACCCACATAATAAGAGACCAAAGACAACGAAAGACTTTGAAGTGTCTAATGTTTGGATTGCAGAATTTTCATTCTGTGGTAGCTTATACTGCGACTGTCTTGCAGGATGGTGAGGCTGAATGCTGAGTGGGTGCTTCTTCTCTTAAGTCTGCCCACAAATTTTTAAATGATGCTGTATTAAACAGTAGCCATTACAATAATACATAATAAATCACTTACAAAAATGATGCAGGCTGGGGATTTTCACAGTGTATGTGTTAATGCAAATAGTCACAAGAATTGAATAGTCACAAGAAATGCTACCTCTACTTTTCCTGTTCCATTCGCTGTTTTCTATTCCCCTACCCTAACTATTCTTGTTTGTCCCCTCTTTAAACTTAAGGATCCTTCTCAGTCTTTATTTAACAGCAGCCTCCCAAGCAGATAATCATTCATATCACCCATATCTGAACTTCTTCCATTTCTGCTGCAACCACTTGATGGCTAGTGACTAGGACTGAGCACAATATTCTAAGTGAAAGCACACTATTGATTTATTGAATGGCTTTCTATTTCCAGTAATCTCTTTCATGCACACTTTCTTGTTACTGATGCTAGAAGAGTAAATGGATAAAACTGTCTCTCAAATGCACTAAAATGAAAATTCTCCAGTACAATCTCTTCCTTCCCCTGGGAAAGTAACACATCTGACACCCTCTGTGCTCCAGAAAGTGCACATACATCTTGGTTTTGCAGAGAGGTGAACTTTTGACTTTCAGTGGGACTTTCAAGAAAGTTGGCATTTATTGTGTTACTGCATATTTTCAAAGTACCTGTCTCTCATTTATAAAGGTGGGATTTGGTTAGCTGAAAATGTGAATAGCTTTTGTCAGGCTGAGATGCGTTGGAGAAGGGGATGCTAACAGACTTCACTTTCCCAGTAAGCATTTCTGTAGATGGATTTTAGGATTAGGCATCTGTAACTGTTTCAACGAAGGATTCTTTTTTCATATAAAATATATGGGTCAATCATAACATCATGTCTAATAAATCTGATAGCACAAAGGTATGTACCAAACCCAAATTCCTGAAATGCTGCCCAGAATACATACAGAGGCACTTGGATTAGGTATCAAAAACATTTTAGCTTTTTTTTTTTCTTTTTTAAGCCTTTGTTTGGAAATTTATGCCTGTGTAAAAACCACCCCTATGGTGATTGATATGATCCCTTGGAACAAAACACATTAGCCGAATAAATGTTTTGTTATGCCCTAAAAAAAAAATAATTTTTAAGGGATAGAGAAACAGCTCCCCTGTATTCTGTCAAAAAATACAAATCAAGAACTTTTAGGAAGCCAAGAGGCATCGATTCTTTCTGGCCACCTCTTGGCATGCTCTTCTCCACCATCTCCTGGGTCCCTAAAAGGTGCAGCTGGACTTTTAGAGTAGGGGGAGCAGGGTTCTTGTGTCCCTAAAGCAACAGTGTAGACACCCTGATGGGCAGCTTTGGACTGACTGCTGGCAGCCTTCCTGCTGACTCCGAGGTTTTTCTGCTCCTGTAAGGACCTAAGGATGAAGCTTCCAGAAGTACAGGCACTTAGACTCTATCTATCTTGGCATATGCCAATGTAGATAAAAGAGTATCAGGCTATGTGCTGAAGCTGTCTGCTAGAGCCAACTGATAAGAAATAAATGAAAAATATAACTGCTGTCATTATCACCGAGTGTTTTCTAGGCAGCAAGGATCACCCACGCTGACCAGAAGCCCAGTCTCACAGAGTGCCTAATGAAGCAGGCAGTAAGATGACATTGCATCCATCCTTCCATCTATTATCTTCTCCAATGTCCAATACTACAGTTTCTTGGAGTACAGTCACACTGCATGGTCCACTAATTGGTTTAGGACTTTGTTCTAATAAAAACGGGCAGCTGTGTGAATAGTGACACATCTGATTTACATTTTTTGGTGATAGAAAGCCACTTGAAGTTAAAGGAATTGGTGAGGAATCAATCCAGTCCTGGAGAAGAGCCACAGCCTATAGACATTGTAGCCATGGCCTGAAGGGAGGTTGGAACGAGGAGGGGGCCAGCCTCTTCTCCTTGGTGGCAAGTGACAGGACTAGAGAAAATGGATACAAGATTCACCAGGGAAGGTTTAGGCTGGATATTAGGAAATATTTCTGCCCTACAAGGGTTATTAAACATTGGAACAATCTGCCCAGGGCAAGGGTGGAGTCATCATCCCTAGTGTTTAAGCAGCCTGTGGGCCCAGCACTTAGGGCCATAGTCTTGTGTTGACCCTTCAGTGGTGGGTCAGACATTGGACTGCATGCTCTTGAAGGTCTCTTCCAACCAAATATATTCTGTGATTCTGTGACTACAGAAACCAGCATCAGGAATTTGCCAAACTTTATCATTCACTTGTGGCCACCCCACATGCTACAAAGGGCTCCTATACACAAAGATCTTCCTTGGATGCTTGTAACAAGCACTGAGCTATTATAATGGACTTGCAAGTATGAAAGATGAATCTCTACTGTTGAGTGTATCTTTGGGATTAAGAAGAGTGTGTCTCTTAATTTTGCACAGCTCTTAATACCCCATGTAGCACAACAGGCTGGGGGCAGAGTGGCTGGAGAGCAGCCAGGCAGAGAGGGACCTGGGGGTACTGCTTGACAGGCAACTGAACATGAGCCAGCAGTGTGCCCAGGTGGCCAAGAAGGCCAATGGCATCCTGGTCTGTATCAGGAATAGTGTGACCAGCAGGACCAGGGACGTCATTCTGCCTCTGTACTCAGAACTGGTTAGGCCACACCTTGAGTACTGTGTCCAGTTCTGGGCCCCTTAATTTAAGAAGGATGTTGAGGTGCTTGAACTTGTCCAGAGAAGGGCAACAAGGCTGGTGAGGGGGCTGGAGCACAGCCCTCTGAGGACAGGCTGAGGGAGCTGGGAGTGTGCAGTCTGGAGAAGAGGAGGCTCAAGGGAGACCTCATTGCTCTCTACAACTACCTGAAGGGAGGTTGCAGCCAGGTGGGGTTGGTCTCTTCTCCCAGGCACCCAGTGACAGAATGAGGGGACACAGTCTCAAGCTGCGCCAGGGCAGGTTTAGATTGGATGTTAGAAAGAAGTTCTTCACAGAGAGAGTGAGTGCCCATGGGAATGGGCTACCTGGGGAGGTGGTGGAGTCACCATCCCTGGAGGTGTTTAAGAGGTGACTGGATGAGGCACTTAGTGCCATGATATAGTTAATTAGAAGGGTTAGGTGATAGGTTGGACTCAATGATCTTAAAAGTCTTTTCCAACCTGGTTAATTCTGTGATTCTGTGATATGAGCCTACCTGTCAGCAAGCAGCACAGGAAATTAGAATAAATGGATTAGAAAAGTACTGGCTACAGAGGTTAGGATCCTTTGCAAATACCTATGGGTTAAACAGCGTCTTAGGAAGTTGTAGCTGTTGTCCCACCACTGCCTGCCTTGGCCAGCCCACCATGCCTCTGGGGTGATGCTCTGGTTTAAGTAGCTCCTTCCCTGCTGGTAGGCGAGTCCTCCAGTGGTCATCTCTCTGGGCCATTCCCTTGCAACAGTCTAGTTGCCATTTCTCATCCTATAGACAAAATTCTCATTCAAAATTAAACATCTCAAACCCAAAGACACTCTTTATTCTGCGGTGTTGCTACTGTGAATGAGCTGCTCAGATTTCAGATGAACATTGCCCTTCCCTTCTATGAGTTTTCTAGTCATGAAGCATTTTAAAGTGAGCTGGAGAAACACTCAGTCTGTTATTTGATCTTGTTCATGTTTGTCACTGAAGAACTTGAATACTTAAAAGAGAATGCATGCAAATCCTGCAGTGAGACAGCAGGGAAGTTGTGGTCAGTCAGCAGGGTAGTTATCTGCTAGAGACTGTTCCTATCTGAACAGCTCTTTTGTCATCCCATTCTCCTGCTATGCTCAGAGATATTGCTGTGGTGGGAAGATAAGCAGATAGATGCATAAAATAGGTGATATGGTTCAGGATGATATGGCTCAGGTCATTAGCCATTAGTTTGATGAGTCAAGTGCAGTCTCCATCCTTGGATATTTTCAAGATTAGACTGAACAAAAGCCCTGAGCAACTTGTTCTGATCTCATAGCTGATCCTGATTTAAACAGGGGACTGGACCAGATGACCTCCTGTGGTCCCTTTCAGTCTGAATAACCTGAATTAAATTACCATATGATCCTTTTTTTTTTTTTTTTTTTNTTTTTTTTTTTTTTTCCTAAAAGAAATGTATTCTACTTTATCTAAGAGCCTCCAGCACAGCCAGAGCTATCTGACAGATCCTGTTGCCAGGATCCCAAATCAGTACTTTGATGACGGAACATCCTGGCAGCCTGGCATGCTTTCTTAGCTGACTGCAATCTTGCTATTAGTTTCACTCCTTGCAATGTGCACTCTAAAAGCATTCCACATTTGACAAAACCAAAGGTTAAGGAAAAAAGAGTATCAACAGGGAGTCTGTGTAAAATGCACAGCCAGTTGGACTAAAATTGATGAACAGTAACTATAAACTTCCCTCTCTTTACCCAAACACATTTACCTTTCATTAGGACTAGCAAAAGAATCACAGAATCAGAGAATTAATCAGGTTGGAGAAGACATTTGAGATCATCGAGTCCAACCCTAACACCTTCTAATTAACTAAACCACGGCAGTAAGTGCTTGATCCAGCCTCCTTTTAAATACTTCCAGGGATGGTGACTCCACCACCTCCCTGGGCAGCCCATTCCAATGCCAATCACTCTCTCTGTGAAGAACTTCTTTCTAACATCCAATCTAAACCTGCCCTGGCGCAGCTTGAGACTGTGTCCCCTCGTTCTGTCACTGGGTGCCTGGGAGAAGAGACCCACCTGGCTACAACCTCCCTTCAGGTAGTTGTAGAGAGCAATGAGGTCTCCCCTGAGCCTCCTCTTCTCCAGGCTGAACAACCCCAGCTCCATCAGCCGCTCATTGTAGGGCTGTGCTCCAGCCCCCTCACCAGCCTTGGTGCCCTTTTCTGGACAACAAAATGACGGCTATTTTCCACACAGTGTCCCCCCACAAACATGCAACTTTAATTTTTTTCCCCACAAAGTTCTTCCCACTCCCAACTTCATTTCATGTAGGAATGAACACTAAATCATAATTTCTGTTTCATGCAGACCATTTTCCCTTTCATCCCATTTAAGTTCTAATACAAAAATGTTTCTTTGTCTAATACCCCTTTCCCCCTTCCCTAGCCTAAACAAACAAAAAAATTGGAGAGGAATCAAGAGCTTTTAAGAAATTTTTATTTAAAAAAAAATTTATTATTCTGAAGAATTAAAAACTGCGAGGATACAAACATTTTTCATGAGCAGCCCCTTCCTTTGAAAACTCAGCTTTTGTCCAGGAAAAAAAGAAAAAAAAAAAAAA
>WBNM01005223.1:42869-115823 GCA_013399055.1 Ramphastos sulfuratus
AGCCTTTGATGAACATAGACTGGATGTTAGGAGGAAGTTCTTCCCAGTGAGGGTGGTGAGGCACTGGACCAGGCTGCCCAGGGAGGTTGTGGCTGCTCCCTCCCTGGAGGTGTTCGAGGGCAGATTGGGCGAGGCCTTGAGTGACCTGTACTAGTGGGAGATGTCCCTGCCTATGGCAGGGGGTTGGAACTAGATGATCTTTGAGGTCCCTTCCAACCTTACCATTCTATGATTCTATGATTAACATATTAGCAGCTCACTCTAACCACAATAATAAATGAAACCCTCTGGAAGTAAAACGAGCCAAGCAGCATCTTAAAACAGATTGCTGCCTGTGATGGCTTTTTATGGACTGGTGAACTCGGCACAGCAAGCTTCTATATTGCTTTTGCAAGATACTCTCCCACCTCCAGCTTAGGGGTACTGTGCAATAGAAATCCCTACACCACAGCAGTAATCTCTCTGTGAATGGTTGCAATGCATATAGGAGCTATATATAGTCTGAAATCAGGTTAATTGTCTGTAATAGTGCCCTTCACTCCCTTTGTCAAGTTTATTGTTGCTGAAAGATGTCAACCTGACAACTGCTGAGGCTGAAGTCTCCTATCTTCCACTGAAGGGATGACTCCAAATGTAGGACAGGTTTCAGCAACTTTTTGTCAAATCACTAAGACCTCTAAGATCATTAAGTCCAACTGGCAACCCAAACCCACCACTAAACCACATCCTGGAGTGCATCATCTGTGCATTTTTTAATGCCTCCAGGAATAGTGACTCTACCATCTTACTGGACAGCCCCTTCCAATGCATGACCAATCCTTTCTGATGATACTGTGGATATAAAGGTGGATAAGGATGGATACTGTGGCAGTTTTGTGACCTAGGCAGTTCCTCAAGAACACCAGGACAGGATCACTATAAGAGACAGCCATTATTAGATGGTAGCCACTTATGGCTACTTTTGAGTGAAAGAGATTTGAAATTGTCATATCATTTTGAAGTCAGAAGCTTCACACATTTTGGTGTATATCTTTTCGAGTCTGTGAACTCCTGGTGCAACACAGAGAGTAAGTGACAGTCCCATGGTGCATGCTGTTCACGGCACAAAGCAAGAAGGAGGATAATATAAGGGAAAACAAGAGAGTAGACAAGGCTGACTGCACCACAGGTGGTATCCTCACTGACTAGGCTGAGTCCCCTAGCACTAGGCAGAGACAGGTTGTACTGATAGCCCCAGGCAAGGCAAGGTGGTAAGTCAAACCCAGAGTCTCTCAAGAGAACAAAACAGGCCTTTCTACAAGTTGGATCCAGCATCCCTCTGGAACAACAATGAATTTATCGAGGACAGAGCTGCACACAAGTACATGGGCAACATAGCCCAGGAGCTTTATTTAAGCTCTGCTCTGGGATAAAGGGCAGATGGTGCCTGGATCAAGGGGGCAGGTAAGCTCAGGTTTTATCTAGCAGATGAAAGGTTGTAAATAAAGAGGTGCACCATTAAATAGGGAATGCAAACACAGAATTACAGAGAACTGGCTCACAGCATCTTGTGAATAATTGTCTTAGTTCTAAGCATGAATCAATGATTTCTTTTTTGGTTTTTTTTTGTTCTTTCGGGGTTTTTTGGTTTTTTTGGGGAGGGTGTTATTTGTTTGCAAATGGTAAAAAGCATCTTTTTGTGTTGGTCTACAGGCAGTGACACACAGGCACAAAGGATACACATTACTCAGCAAAACAGCCACAGGTACGACGTAGGACCAAGGGGAGAGGAAGTGATTAGGTGAAAATAACCACAGCTGCCAGTTGCCATTGTCAAGGCCTAAATAGATCACCATCAGGAAGGCACTTCTTTCCAAGTTATACATGAAAACGTGAGATGTATCATCAGCTATTTTACTACATCTTAGAACACATCTCTCTGATCATTTTTGAGGAGAAGATACTACATTAGATGATGAACAGAGCTGCTTTACATTAGATGATGAACAGAGCTGCTTTAACATGAAAACTTTATGCTAGTCCTCTGGCTTCTTTGGATATGCCAAGCTGCATGCCCAAGTGAGATGGGATTCTTGGAGCCTAAAGCATAAGGTGTGAAGATGAGGCAGCAGCAGGGATTATAATAACCAGAAGGGTCTTTATTTCTGTCTGGAAACATTATTAGGACTAACAAGTCTGTGAGCCTGCCTCTAGACAAATGTGGCATATCACTGTCTCCTAGCACTCTCTGCACACACTTTATGTGTTAGCTGCACAGGAGAAGGAGCCTTAGACAGCAGATGCAGCAGCAAAGGGATTCAGTGAATATTTATTCAGATTCTGCACAGCTGTTCATCCCCACTCCTCCTCCACTCTCTTTTGTTTCTTATTCATGAGGGCTGGTGTGAATGGGGTTCTGCCTGTCACGTAATGTTTGGGACACAGCTGCGGCAGGGGTATTTTCTGCATGAGGAAGGAGAAATCTTGTAATTAAAAGCATTCTGACATGCAGTTCAAGAGCAGTGAAGCACAGCACAGCAGCAAGAGAGCCACTTACACGGTCTGAACAGGAGAGGGGAGCAAGCTGCAGATGCCTCCCACTGACTGAAGTTTATTTGCATGAACCATTCATGAAATAATTAGCAAGAGCAACAAAAAGCAAAGTCTGTTTGCTAATGATTCATGAGCTGGATAAAGGGTTGAATTAGTTGGATAATTTATTTGTAAAAATAATCTAGCCAGCTGTAATTAGAAGGCTGGATACTGTGATCTAGAAAGAGAAGGAAAACATACCCAACAGCACATGACCTTCGAGAGGGTATTGCTGGCTTTGAACAGAAGCAATCCCATGAGCCTGTGAATTTGTCTGGATGCAGGGTAGATCTGGTGCAGGAGTAGGAAGCAGGATGCTTTTTTGTTTGTTAGTGTAGGGATCCTTTTCTTTTTTTGACTTTGGCCTGTTTGAGCAGTTGGTGCTATTCCCAGTGGCTTTTGGGTGTAGATCAAAGCGTTGCTGAAATCACTTTCAAGTTGAGCAGAGAGCATTTGGAATTAGATCAGCAACTAGCTTCATTTTAAAAGAGCTAGAGATTTTCTGTTGAAGGAAAAAAAAAAAGCAACAAAGATTTTTTCGAGACATAGTAGTACATTACCTTTCTTGGAATTCTTTCCACACAGGTCAGATCATCTCCCAAACTCAGCTCTTTAGCTACAAAGGCTGATGCAGGCATGTCCCTTGTGTGAAGCATCATCCTCTGGGAGCAGCGTGTCTAGCCCTTGACAAGTATCTACAGGCCTCTGTGTGTGTGATCGATCCCAGCATGGGTCACTTAGCTTGCCAAAGAGTTGAGCTCAAATGATTCCTTGTCTGCCAGCTGGCCTGACCCTGACACCAGCAGCGGATGCTGACAATTGTGCATTGTCCTTGCTCTTGCTGCAGGGCTGGTTTCTTCTCAGCTAAGCAGGCAGCATGGAGGACAAGGAACTTGGCTGAGCAGCAAGAGGGGAAAGGGGCTGCAGGCAGGTAGGAAGCTCTTGGTAGTGCCATGATAGTGTGGAGATAGGGTGTAACCCACCTATTGCTTTGTGTGGAGCGTTGCCACATCCTCCTCACACAGCCATCAAGCCAGTGTTTGCTACAGACCTTCCCCCGAGTGCTCACTTCCAGCCATGTATGCACACTACCAGCCATGAAAACGGTGGAGCAGCCCCTTTGGATGTTATCTACCTCCCCTGGGCCATTCGGAAGTTCTTCGCTGAGTTCAGTCTCACTGTTTCAGCCTAGCAAACTGTGTGACTGGAGGCAGAACCCTCCTCTGTCAAAGGGAAAATCATCTGGATGGAAGGCAAGCACGGGCTGACCCAAGCATCAGCAGTTGTGTCAAGCTCACCTCAGCTGCTCTGTAGTTTAATCATCTCTGCCTGTTTTTGTTGGCCTGCTCTGAAGCCCTTGGAAGAAGACTCAGAACTCCTTGAAGCTGCAGTGAAATGTTAAAGGGACCGTTGCAGCTCTCCATTGCACAGTGAAGCAAGGAGAGAAGATAATACCCTAACTGTGCCACTGGTTTTCTAACAAAGAGCTCTCATAAGTGCTTTTCCTCTGAACTATGCTGAGTCCACCCCTCCAGCAGCAACAAAACTCTCTTTCATACTTGTGGGATGCTGCATCTCAAGCCAGGCCCTTCCTGACCTGCCTGTTGCTGGAGGGAGCTCCCTCCTGCTGCTGGGGAGGGCCAAGACCCAGATGGTGCCAGCCAAAAAAGGGTGGAAGCTTCATATAGGGGTTAAAAGGACCTCACATGTAGAAGCCTATTTTTGAGCAGCTATGCAAATTGGTGTAATGATTTTCAGAATGCTGGGGAATTCTCTTCTAAGGTATGTCTGGGAGTCTTAGAGGATTTTTCATCTCTCCCAGGGGAAAAGTCAGCAACACTCAAAGAGAAGCAAGTCCCTTAGATTCTGAAAAGCAACTGTTTGTTGTCATCTGTGTAACAGACCTCTATAGAGTGACTTAAGAAAAGGGTGGGTGGGAAGGGTTTTCACCAGACCAAAATAAGTCTGTGAATCATCAGTGTCACACTGTTGGGAATATGTGTAAGACCATACTAAGAATTATGGCTAGATTGCTGCTAAGACCTGAGTAGTAATCATTCAGCAATGATATCAATACAAACTCAGGTTGACAATTGGCATCACACTTCAAAATGTTTGTGGATCAACTGGGCAGAGTCTAGGATGGAGGTGACAACAAAAGTCCGTGGTCAAGAAAACAAGATCTGTGAGAACGGGCAGAAATTATCTCTACCTTAATCTAGAGAAGATGACATTGGTTAAGGAGGAAGATGTGATGTACAGTCTTCAACAGGCAAAAGGCCACTAAAAAAAGTATGAGAATAAACCTTTTCTTTTTCTTTTTTTTTTTTTTTTTTTTATTTTAAATATATATCTATATATCTATATCTATGTATCTGTGCTGGAAAAAGGATATTTAATGAACTGCAGCACAAAGAATTCAAGCTGGACGTTGAAAGTTTTATGAATAAGGCTACTGGCACACTGGAGAAGATTGTGTGGGATGAGTGAGTTTCCATCATGGTAAACTTAGATAAGTATCTGCCAGAAATGGCCCAGATATAGGTAATTCTCTTTTGGTTAGGAAATGGACATTAATATCTGAAGTCCCCTTTAATCCATATATTTTAATTCTCCTACAATCAGTATGATAAAGCCTCACATTAGCCACACACAGAGGATACCATTTTGGTTCTGGAATACATGGAAAAGAAATGAGCATTTGTTCCGAAGGTTGCTGAGCCTCGAGAAGGGAATCTGAGAGTTTCCAAGGCAGAATATGCCACCAGAAAGGATTAATTTCATGCATTAATATGCCAAATGGAATGCCATGCACACTTCATTAGGAGTCAAGGCCTTTAAAGTCCGCTCCACAAAGAAACAGAAGACAAAAATTTGCCCCAGTAGCTTTTGCGAGTAAATAAATAAACAAGATTCTCACAGTGCAGTGGCTGCAGAACACAACTTCTTTGTTACCCTCCAGCCCAGTGATGGTTGCCTTCTAGCGTCACTGCGAGTGCAGCAGAAAGGTGCACAGGATACTTCAGGATGGAAGTTTCTCCCTGCAGAGCCATATGGCCACAAGCAGATAACGCTGTGAGCAGCATTCATTAACAATTTCCAAATCTGCAGCAGCTGGAGCGTGGGATCATTTAAAACATGACTGATTTACTTCCTGCAGCCTTGAAAAGGAGGGATCAGTTGGAACCCAAATGCACAACACATTTCCCTGGACTTATCAAATGAAGCTACATACCTCTCATTGCTATCACACACTCACAGAAGTTATCTCTTGGGGAGCATACTGGAAAGGCATAGAGGACAGATGCATGGTGGAACATTGGCAGGAGACCAGGTATCCCAGTTGCTGGGGTGGCTCCAGAAACTGAACAGAACAGAGCGAGAGGAAAGAATAGCTATAATAATCCCGATGAAAACAAAGTGTTGGGCTACTATTTTATTCTAGCCACATCAAGAACAACAATAAAAGCTGTCAAAGGCAAGGGCTGTTCTTCCAGCAGAACTGTTCTGTGAAGGCTTGTAATGAGCTGCACTCACCTAAAAATAGTGTTCAAGTTAACATAGTGTACCTTGACTTGCAGGACAGTGATCCATCTTTATGCCCACCAGATGTTGCTTCATTAATTATTGACAGCAGCATGGCATTTCTACAGCACTTCCATAGCACTCAAAGAGCTTTATAAATAGATAGATAAAAAATTAATCAATCTATTTTGTTAGGCAATTAACTAGCATCCCCCATTTTAGTCTGAGATGATGCCAAGGATATGTTCCTAGTTGTGGGTTTGTTTTTTTTTTTTTTTTTTTTTTAACATGTAAGGAAGGAGAAATTTGGCTTGCCAGAAAAAAAAAATCTGCACGTTAAGCAATGGGGTTAAATGTTTACAGCCTCCAAAAGTTTTGGGCACAGGGATGGAATTCATCTCCCTCGGCTTGATTGAATGCAGACGTTTGTAGCGAGGCTCATCATTGTGGACTCCCCTTATAGTCAGCAAAAAAAAATGAACCATGCCCTTCAAGTGCTTGTTCCTCTTGGTCGATCATAAAAAGAGATACTGTAGATTATAAGCTCTGACACAGGCATTGCACAGCTGGAGGAGAAGAATCCTTCCTTGACAGCTCCTTTGAAAAATCTGGTGGAGAAAAATATTTTAAGCTCCAGCCCTGGAGCTGCTGCAGTTTAGTCGTTTAAAGATGAGGTGAGATGTAACCTTAGCGGAAGGACTGCTGGGCACATGGCAGGTAAAGCTCCCTACCAGCATAGTCATGGCACTTTCTCAACGCCTCGTGTGAGGTGAGCACCTGCAGAGGGCATGGAAAGTATTGCTATTAGAATCATAGAATCAGTCAGGGTTGGAAGGGACCACAAAGATCATCCAGTTCCAAGCCCCCTGCCATGGGCAGGGACACCCTACCCTAGATCAGGCTGGCCAGAGCCTCATCCAGCCTGGCCTTAAACACCTCCAGGGATGGGGCCTCAACCACCTCCCTGGGCAACCCATTCCAGGGTCTTGCCACTCTCACACTGAAGAACTTCCTCCTCACGTCTGAATCTCCCCACTTCCAGCTTTGCTCCGTTCCCCCTAGTCCTGTCACTACCTGATAGCCTAAAAAGTCCCTCCCCATTTTTTTTGTAGGCCCCTTTCAGATACTGGAAGGGCACAATAAGGTCACCTGGGAGCCTCCTCCAGACTGAACAGCTCCAACTTCCAGTCTGTCCTCATAGGAGAGGTGCTCCACCCCTCTAAGCATCCTCCAGTACCTCACCATGGGCTTTGCCTGTGGACTGTGCTGCTGCAGAGAACGAGTGTCCAAGGTCAGGGTTATGAAGGAAACTGTTGCTCAGAAACATGTGGGCAGGTTTAACCTGCTGTTTGGTTAATTTTTAAATTGTGGTGATTGTGCTGGTTTAAGGCTAATTAGAATATTTTAATAGAGAAAATTATATTATAGGCTGTGAAAAGAAAACAATGGTGATGTCTACTTCACTCATAGGCTTGCTGTGATGTTTAGGAATAAGTACTCAAAACAAAAGATAAGTCAGTCGGGCTGGTCACGGGCTCTGGGATACACTGTCTGGGGCTATCCTGCAACTTCTGGCTTCTTCTCTCCGGCAAATTAATTTCACTAATCACTTTTCTTCTAACTCCTCCTCTGGCCGATCCTCAAAACCTTGGGGTGGGGAGAAGGTGGAAGGGTGGTTGGGAGCCCCTCCTGGGGTCTCTGATTTCTGGGAGGGGTGTTGTGTCTCTGTATTACCTTTACTTTGTATATTTCTGTAAATATTGCTGTATATAGTGTATATATCTACTTGTATATTGTGCTGAGCTGTAAATATAGCTTCATCTAAACTTCCAGCCGACTGAGTTTTAGCCTGGGTCATTTTACAAAGTGTGGGGGGGCGGGGAACTCCCTAACCCACATCAGGTGAGGCTACACCTACTGTAAGGCCCTCACTACAAGAAAGGCATTTTGATGCTGGAGAGGGTCCAGCTGGCTAAGTGTCTGTAAAACAAGTCTTGTGAGAAGTGGCTGAGGGAACTGGGGTTCTCTAGCCTGGAGAAGGGGAGGCTGAGAAGAGACCTTCTCGCTCTCTACAACTCCTGAAAGGAGGCTAGAGAGAAGCAGGTGTTGGCCTCTTCTCCTTAGTAATAAGTGACAGGACAAGAGGAAATGGCCTCAATTTGCACCAGGAGACATTTAGATTGGCTATTAGAAGAAATTCCTTGCTGAAAGGGTTCTCAAACACTGGAGTAGGCTTCCCAGAGAGGTGGTGGAATCCCCATCGCTGGAGGTTGTTCAAAGACTCAGAGATGTGGTGCTGAGGGACTTGGTTTAGCACCAGACCTGCCAGAGTTAGGTAAAAGGTGGACTCAATGATCTTGAAAGTCTTTTCCAACCAAAGTGATTCTATGATGGGTCTCTTGGTGGGATTGCTGAGGACGATGCTGGAAGCTGCAACAGTAGAAAGGAAGCCAGCGCAGCTATGCACTGAAGGGACATTACTGATAAATAGGAGCTATATCCAGAAATGGGTTGCAATCCCCCCTGCCCTGTTGTGCCTGCAAAAAGCATCAGAGCAGCTGATACACTGAAAGCCATGTTTTATTGTGGGCTTTAGGATGTAAGAGGTCAGCAGAGGAACAAGACCATAGAAAGCTGATACTGTGCAGGCAGTACAGCGTGTCCTTAAGGTTAAGAGACTTGCAGTGTGAAACACCAGGACTAGGATGTGTGCTTTGAACAGCAGAAGCCAGCACTCATCTGATTATTCAGGATTTCACCTTCCCAGATAGAGAGGACTGTAGGATGTGCCTGTTAGAGGAAATATGATCAGAGGAGAAACGAGAAGGGAGAGGTTCTATAAACAGAGATGAAAATTCGATTTCTTCCTCTTGTTTTGAAGGCCGAGACCAAGACAGTTCTTACCTTGGGAACAGCAGCATCCAGCCCCACCAGTATTTCCCACATTTCACCAAAATCTTTCCTTGTGATTTTGTTTTAATGCAATGTGCTGTGGCAGCACAATGAAAGAGGTGTTTAAGGGAAAAAATACCCTACAAAGCAAGAGCAGCACCGGTTGTCAATATCAAAATAACAACCAAGTGTTCTTCTCGTTAGTATATGCTGAAAGACAGAAGATGTAGTCATTATTCTGTGAAGAACTAACCTTTACAACTTTCTTCTCTGTAGGCTGTTGTAGGTTCATCTGAGTTGCAGCTCTCAAAAAATACTGAAGAGTTATTTATCCATGTGTGCTGGTTTGAGGCTAATTGGAACATTTTAATGAAAAAAAAAATAGATTATAGGCTGTGAAAAGAAAGCAATGGTGATGTCTACTTCACTCACAGGCTTGCCGAGATGTATAAAAATAAGGACACAAATATAGATAAGGCAGAGTCTCTGTCTCTCTCTGGGAGCTGGTGTGTCTTCTGCTTTCTGCTGTGTAACCCGACTAATCACTCTGCTTCTAAACCCCCTTGCCCATCCTCTGAGCTCACCTTGCACATAAGGCAGACCCTGGGGTAAGGTAGAGGGGTGGAAAGAAGGTGGAAGGGTGGTCGGGAGCCCCTCCTGGGGACTCTGATTTCTGGGAGGGGTGTTGTGTTTCTGTATTACCTTTAACTTGTATATTTCTGTAAATATTCCTGTCTATTGTGTATATATCTGCTTGTATATTGTGCTAAGCTGTAAATAGAGCTTCATCTCTTAACTTCCAGCTGTCTGAGTCTAGTCTGGGTGATTTTCATTGTGCGTGTGTGTGTGGGGTAACTCCCAAACCATCACATTATGGAAACTTGTCTAGAGTACTTACAGTGAGTTTATGCATAGAGCGATGCACTTCCAATTTGAGAGTTGTGCATTCATGCTCCTGCGCAGTAGTCCACAGTGGGGATGTCACTGGCTGTCCCCAGGCTTGGAGGTGGACATGCAGCAACATAGGCTGGTTGCAAAGGTGGGATATGTAGGAGAAAGCTGTAAGAGTTTATATGAAGTAATGGCCACTTTTTTGTGTTTTGCCCCTACCCCCAAAAGAACCCTACACACTTTTGTCTTGATAGTGATATCCTGATTATGAGTAACATTTCACTGTTCTTGTCTGACGTTTTTCCTTTAAGCCCTCTATCATATTATACCTGCATAATCATGTCTACTGCAAAATTTTCTTTCAGGGTGCTCACCAGCTAGAAAATGCTAGAGCTGTTGGCTAGTGTGTTAGTTCTTTTGTCCTGGATCTTCTGTTACTGCTGGATTTTCTCCTGCTTCTGTAGAGAATCATAGAGCTGATTTTCTTGAAGAGAGGCTGTCAGGTCTTAAATGTTAACCCATCACTGCCAGCCCATTAAACCATATCCCTCAGCTCCACATCTACTGTCATAGTGCTACATTGTCTTGTGCCCACAAATGTTTGTGGCACACTCCTAGCAGATAGGCAGACCTAGTTTCTGCCCTGAGAAGCTATTCACTGTAGTCAAGTTTAAAAAAAACAGGAAAAATATAAATGAAATAATAAGAGAAGAGAGTGAAAGGCTTATAAGGAATTGCTTGTGCAGATTTTCTGTGCTCCAAGCTGGGAGGGGATGCTCCATATATCTCTCCTCAGAAATAAGGATCTTATTAGGGAAACCACACTAGCTTGTTTGATGGCCTGAGGAGGCAAGCAGCTGTGAAGTGCATCACAGGGTTGTGAACAGTCTGAAGCCTTGACTGAGATACACTCAGACCTTGTGGCTGTTAACAGTGTGTGAGTGGGCCATGGAACAGAGCAAGAACAGGGCAAACGGGAGATTTCCCTTGTCACAAACCAGTGTTCAATGGTGCTTCTTCCTCCTTTCCATCTCTTTCACCTGGAGACAGACCTAGAGGAGAAGCCTGGTTCCCATCCACCTACCAGGGGAAAACAACCCATTCTTCCTTTCCAGCCAGCCAAGCCCTTTGCCTGACTCACTAAATGGAGGAATACTTCCAAGTGGGCAGGCCAATGAAGCAGGCTAAAGCTTCTGACCTTTTCAGTTGAACATCCCCATATGTATCTGTTGGACACTCACAAATCTTAGGTTTGTTTCTGCCAGGAAAAGGCAATTTTCAGGTCACCAGCTGAGCTACATCCTGGGGGGAGTTAAAACTGCACTCCAGAGACTGAGAAATTGCTCCCCAGGGAGCAAACATTTTGCTGCACCAGACAGCAGACTTTAAATACGGTTTGCACTGTAGCACACAGGGTTCATGTAATGATACCGCAAAGACCAGGCACTACCCCCTGCCCTAATGCATACTGGAAAACAGTTCACTTCCCAGAGAAGGAATGGAGTCACTCTACACTGCTCTATCTGGAGGACAGGGCATGTGCTTTCATCAACCCATAATAACTGCTCTGATTTGATCGTTATTTTTTAATTTTCTCTCTCTAAAAACAAATAGGAAGAAAATAATTGCCTTAAACACTCTGAAACTTTTAATATAATTTCTAATTAATGTTTATTCTTTTCCCTTTGACAGCTGTACACAGTGGACCAAATTAATCCTTGATAAAATGTTACTAGTCCCTGTCTGCACCATTAATCTAATGTTTCCAGGCAGATAGAACAACTGCCTGACCACTGACTGTCTCCACAGGTTGATTTTAGTGGTTAAGAAGCAGAGCTTGCAAGTTCAGAAGAGCTGCTCATCCTTGCAATGCAAGCTAAATTTCTTAGAGCTAGAAATTGGACAAACTTTAAGAGCATGTGATTTCCCTACGAAGATTTTTGAGTGTAGGTTGGTTGGGCTAAATTTATGTTTCTGAAGGGATAATGATACTTTCCCATTCTGATTGTTGGGACTGTGGAGAAGTACAGAAATATGGAATAATTCAATTTCTTTGTAACCCTCAAGAAGTGTTAGGTTGGGCTGCTGCTCACATCACTCAAATTAGTTTGCTCTTCCCTACATGTTCCTTTAATAAAGACAGTTCTCTCTGTGCATTCATTATTCAGCTCCTAGTGGATCAACTCCACAAGACTCTCCTGGTTGCTATCATAAATTGCACCAATCAAGCCTGAAGCTAAAATATCCCAAAATTCTTTAAAGTCAGCCTCTTAGCAGACTTCAAAATTAACTATCTGGACTA
The DNA here is from genome assembly GCA_013399055.1 of Ramphastos sulfuratus. Lineage (NCBI taxonomy): Eukaryota > Metazoa > Chordata > Aves > Piciformes > Ramphastidae > Ramphastos > Ramphastos sulfuratus. Next base: position 55,051 of record WBNM01005223.1, read on the forward strand.
TCTTGTGCTTCACTTGGGTTAAAACCCTCCTGCTATTGCTTCGTTAGCACGGTGAAAGCATGCTTAATGATCCAAGGGATCATAAGCAGAGAGATCGAAACACAGATCTTACTTAAAAGATGTTGCTTTTATGGATAAAATTTCACCTGGTCTTACCTCTTAGCTGTTTTATCCCTTATTTAAATGTCACTACAGGATGAAAAGAGTCGTAATAGGCAGGTGCGTGGCTGTACACGAAGCACATTGGTGTGTTCTTGTCTGATGGAGGGATCAGTCAAGGACTGTGACCCTTGCGCCTTCTGGTGTGAGCTCTGGGATTATCCCACACGTTACCACTAGATGTCAAACTGAGTCCCAGATCCCACAAATGCCTCCAGCGTCAAGTGTGAAGGCCCCCAAAGTGTTGCTCCTGCTGCAACCATCTCAGCAGCAGTGTTAGGGTAGAGTTTAATTTCTCCTCAGAGGAAAATGATCAGCATGTTTAAAGGGTTTCAGTTAGTACTAAAGGGATGCTTTGCCTGGAGAGGCAGGCTCAGGTGTTACTCACAGCTACTAGCTGTGATTTTGTTCAAAAATTAAATCTACTTACTCACACCACTAATGCAAGAAGTAATTAATATAGGTCCATAGAGGAAAAAGTTATCAGCAACAGAGGCTATATTATTTCTTTGTTTCCCTCTTGGCCACTATCAGTTGCTTTAAAACAAAAAAATCAGTAAGAGAAAAAAGGAGCTTTTAGGACTGCAGCTCTAGCAGCGCTGGTATGAGAAGCACAGCATTTGGATCAAGGATCCCTCTGCACAAGAGCAGCTAATTCCTTCTGCTGGCTTAGTTTGGAAGCAGTGGAGGTGCTCCTTTTCAGAAGAGCTGAACCAGAGTTCAGCTGAAGCCCCTGATGAAGGGTGTTTATTATAAGGCCTGTATTTCCTTCCTCAGGAAAGACCTATGGCATTGTTACTCTGGCCAGGTTTGAACTCACTACCTTCCATGTGTTTGATTTCTCAGATGCGTGACTCTTTTCATCACCTTCCCAGTTAAATGACAGATCTGTTACCACCCAGATGGCGTTGCTTCTCAGCAGAAGGTGAAGAAATTTCCATCTAAGTGCCTCTTCCACGAAAGCTACTATGTAAAGGACGAGACCTTTCCTTTACCATGTGTAGGAAAACACAGTTTCATAGGTGTAGCCTTCCGAAAGGACACCGCTGAGACTCTTTTTAGCCTTGACAGCCTCCTTCCTGTGTCTACCAAAAATAATCACAGCAAGCCTTTTCTTCTCTAGCACTTTTAGTGTTTCTTGGCTTTGCCACCATTTGTGTCACAGGATGTGTCCCACATCACCACAACATACCGCATCACCACAGCACGACAAGGGGTTAGATCCGCTCAGCCCTCCCTTCCATGGGGAAGTGTCTCTGCCCCTCCTGCCAACAGCTCCTCCTCATCTCCATGTGGATCACGGGTACACCAGATGCAGACCCTAACTGGGAGGATTTCATCCCCTTGTTTTGACCTTCTTATTCAGCAATGCCACCTTACACCTTTCAGGCAAACTCCCTCACAGCATACAGCCACAATCCATTCCTTCACCATCCTCCACATACGCTTAGCGTGTGAACACTTAGTCATGGCTCATGTCACCTCCCTGGTTCCTTCTTCCTGCGGTCCTCTCCCGTGACTAGCCAGCTGGTAAGATGTCCTGAGGCACAGCTCAGTAAGAGCAAGAGAGTCTGTCAAACATGGTATGCTGACAATCTGCCTCTTACACAGAGAACGGTGGCTCTGGCTGTGGCTTAAAGCCAAAGAGCTCTGTGGGAAGGAAAGGCTATTTTGGCCAGAAATTCTTCAGTCAGACTTGTGACATTATCTGAAGACCCACAGCACATCCTCTTTGGCAGTCCTGCTTTTGTGCACAGAACAGCAAGTCTGAGAGCAGGATCTCCTTAACCAAACAGGTTGCAGAATAAGCACGGTTAGAAAAACTGCTTGTCAGCCCCAGAGCTACCTTGTCAGATAGAAAATTTCATCTTAACACACTGGGAAGGTCTCCTCAGCAAGCGTGATAGCTCAAAACCAGGGAAGAAAGGGCCCAGTGCCGGCAAAACCAGGCTGAAATCATTCAACCAAACCTTTAGCATGTTTAAAAATATCTCTAGGTCCCTCTACATCCCATTTCTTCTGGCTCCCTTTCTGGCCTGCTTCTCAATGTGAGGAAGGATGCTGTAGCTAGCCAAGCTTTGGGATGTGGTTGAGATGTTTCTGTGGTAAAGAGGTAGAGTTCCCTTGTTCTCTTCTTTTTTCCCCAAAGTGTTCTGGATCTCACACAGTGCCTGTTCAAAGAAACTGTCATTAATCCTCTCCGCTCCCTGCCTCTCTATCCCTCATTGGAAAGGTAAATGAAGGAGTTCAGGGATAACAGAAGCTTGCAGCAAACCTGTGCTTTCCACCAACCCTCTCATTACAGCAAGGTGGAGCCAGGACACAACCCAGGAGATCAGCCAAGACAAGCACCTCTTTTCAAGGGCCCTCCTTCATACTATGCCAATGGTTGGGACACCCTTTCATGGGATTTCCTAACTATGGTAACCCACATGAATTTTGCAGTAAGAACAGTTTGCTTGTTTTTTTCCTGTGTGGCTACCTGTTCCATTTGCCTTCAGAGTCACCTCCTGCAACTGAAAAACAAATTGGCAAGGGCCCCAGGATAGCAACGAAATGAAGCAGCTGTTGGCAGCTTGACAATGTAATTTTTCAGTCATCATTTCTCTCTGAATTTTATATCTGAGGCTACATCCTATGCTGAATAGAATGAGAAAGTTATTGCACTTCAGTGACATTGTCTACACTTTGCCCATATCTGGGGCTAAACTCTAGCAGTTACTCTATCACCTGATGACCCCTCTCCAGCAGAGAAGGAGAATCGGGAAAAGAAGACCCAGAGGTTTAAATAAAACCAGACTTAATGAAATAGCCAAACTGGCACCAATGGCAATACAAGACAGACAAAGTTATACTCCACACAGCAGAAGTGCAGTAGTCACAATATCCAGGAAAGTTCTCAAGTGCAGCAAAGGAGTGAAGAGGATGCCACACAGGAGTCTCTAGCAGGAGGCTCTCCTCTCATCATCAAACTTCCCCCTTGGTACTGAGCGTGATGCTCATGGTCTGGGGTACAGCTGTGGCCAACTCTAGTCAGCTGTCCTGGCTGACTCAGAACTGCTAATGGCCTGCAGCCCATGACTGGACTAGGATCCTCTCCCAGCAAAACCAGGACAGACATGCAGTCCTATATTTAAACGGTTCTCCCTTCAGCAGATTTCTTTCATGTTCACTTCCTCAACTGGCAGATACAGGTGTATAAGTTAATAGCAACTTAAAGTAATAATGATCTTTTTGTAGTCGAACTTTGGCACCTTGATTTTTTTGAGCTGTGCAGCCTCAGCCACCACAATTGGTTCAGATGCCTGAAACAATGACTTAGCCAAATGTCTCCCTTAAGTGTCACAGTCCATCCCTGGATGAGAGGAGGAAACTGCAGAAAACTTGCCATATAACATAAAACAAAAAAAACCGAGGAGATTGCAATCTGCTTTGGGATACTCCAAAAATGGAAACGGAAACACGATTTGTTGAATAAACAATTCACTGCAAAATTATTCACTGAGATCTAAGAGGCAAGTAAAAGGAGGAAGAAGGATACAGAATGTGTCACAGTATGAAGGCTTGACAGTATTGACATAGGGCCTGGAGCACAGCCCTATGAGAAGAGGCTGAGGGAGCTGGGGTTCTTTAGCCTGGAGAAGAGGAGGCTTAGGGGTGACCTCATTGCTGTCTACAACTACCTGAAAGGAGGTTGTAACCAGGTGGGGGTTGGTCTCTTCTCTCAGGCAACCAGCAACAGAACAAGGGGACACAGTCTCAAGTTGTGTCAGGGGAGGTATAGGCTGGTTAGGAGGAAGTTCTTGACAGAGAGAGTGATTGGCATTGGAATGGGCTGCCCAGGGAGGTGGTGGAGTCGCTGTCCCTGGAGGTGTTCAAGAAAAGACTGGATGAGGCACTTAGTGCCATGGTCTAGTTGATTGGCTAGGGCTGGGTGCTAGGTTGGACTGGATGAGCTTGAAGGTCTCTTCCAAAATGGTTGATTCTATGATTCTATGATTCTATGACATAGGAGGAATGTACTTTCTAGGAATAATGACAAAGGAGATCTGTCTCCTTATTGGCATTTTACAGAAAGAGAACAAGAGGTGAGACTCCCAAAGAAAAACAGAAGCAGTTTTTACCCACAACCCATAGATCCAGGGGCCCCGGAGCTGAGCTGTCACTTCTTACTTTTATATCCTACTCCCAGTGTGCATGCATTTTACCAAGAAGTTTTGTTTTCTCCCATTTCATGTTTTCAGCAATTGCTATTGTTCTGCAGCCTATAAATGGGCTCCGGGAACCCCAGGCCAGCATGAAACGCTGAAGTACGGGAAGCACTGCACCAGGAAAGGGCAGAGTAAGAGGACTGATAGGGGTGAGAGGGTCTCCAAGGTCTTCTGGAAATGCGGCGCCTAACTACCCCTGGTGCAAGAGCTGGACTCAGATGCAGTGGCACTTCAAAGCTTAGGCAGTGAGCTAAAAAGCATATTATAGCCCACAGGTATTGAGTGACTGTGGTTTCACATGGCTGTACTAAGCAGTAGGTAGTGTTAGACTACAGTGAACAGAAAAGGTGAGGCCTCCTTCTGTGGTTTGGTGGGTTTGTGTTGGTATTTTTTTCTTCTGCCTGGGGGCTGCTAAGCACAGAGTCTGAGACTGAGGGTCTCCACTGCTATCCACTTCTGCTCCGGCCATAAAGAGCCCAGCAAACACATAAGGAACTATATTACATTTTGCAAAAGTTAATTTGAAGAGAAGAAATGTTCCAGCTCATGACTGTTTCTTGGGTAGCCCAGATAGTTCAAGTGGGAGACAACTGTGATTTGCCATGAACTGGGATATCTTAGAAAATCATTCGTAAAGTTTCCATAGAACTGGTGTGTGATGATGTCTGTTCATGATGGTGTGATTTAAAAATATCAGATAGCAAGTAAAAAAAAAAAAAAAAAAAGATTGGAGCAATCTCTTTTAATTATGCTTCACATTTGTAGTTATTTTCAAAACCTCATAAAAATGAACAGAAAACAAAACAAAACTAAACTAAAAAGGTTGCTTCCTGTTAACTGCCAATTAAAACATCCTGATTTGAAACTAAATATAGCCCTTCCACTAAATTTGGTAACTTTTTGCTAGCCTGGGCTCTCTGTACATGTAAATATAACAATATAATTGCTCACACTTATTCAGATCCGTAATTTGCATTTAGTTATGTTAGAAAATAAGTGAATGCCTTTGCTTATTTACATGATTTTTGGGGTTTTTTTTAAACTTTGATTTGTCTCAAACTATTTTTGGAGAATTGGAATTAAATTAAGATGCAGAAAGCCAGAATTTTAATTCTGCTTTTTTATTAGATAATGAAGTTACAAAGTAGCTCCGCAGGATATACAAGTTGATCAAACCTGATTAAGCAAGGAAAGGACTTATTGTTGCAGGTAGTGAATTAAATTGCTTCTTTTTGGACAACCTTACAAGTTTTTAGAACTGATAGATCTTAACCTGTCAAATCTTGTTTATACTGAGACAAGAAGAGAAAATTTAGTCTTCCTCAGTTTTCCGACTTGCAACGAACTTTTTAGTGCTGATCAGAACATTAGTTATTGAATCAAAACCAACAACAACGAAAGTGAATAAATTTCAGAAAACCTTCTAAAACTTCCAGAAAAGGCTGCAAAATGTAGGGAAAGGAGCTTCTAGACTTCAGGAAACTTCTCTTAGACTTTTTGCTGGTGAGTTACCTCAGGTGGTGTCAGATTAACTCGTAATACACATTTGTTTTTCAAATAGCTTCACTTTCTGAAAGTCCGTTTCTTTTAAATGCTAAACCCACAATAAATAATAATGATAAAAAAGGCAACTATGATTTCTTCATCAGCAGTCCTCCCCACATCTAAACAAAAGTTTCTGCAAGAAGTTCCTCCCAAAACAGGCAAGTTTTTGCCACTCATTCCTCAGAGATTAAGTGGCACCTCAGCAGCTATTTCCTTGCCACTCCTGAGCCTCTCAGTGTCATTAATCCACCTTCTTCCCCTGATCCTCCCTGCCTCCTTTTTTGTTTCCTGTTCAGCTGGAATTCAGGACTTCCTCCACCTGGCCTAGCTGCCACAACAGGTCACAAAAGCAGCCCAAGTGCCAAATCTACTTGGCTACTCAGTCTGTTGCCCAGTGGCTTTCTTCTAGGTAAGGGGCTGCAGTGCTATCTGAGGGAAAGTCAGAAGAGGGAAGTGGCTGCAAGGCCAATCTTTCTCCCATCTCCTAAGCAACCACTAAAATAGATGAACAGTCTTTTCATAACGGCATCTCGATAAAGTGATTTGGCAAAATGAGGATATAATTTCCTGTTGACTGTTAAGGCTCCACAAATGATCTTTAGTTAGTGAGCACAGTGGATCTGTGTTCTGCAATAAACAGCAAGTACGAAATAACCCTTTTATTACTGCAGCATGAACCAAGAGGATCCCCGATTTCTTGGCCAGCTTGTGTACATGAAATCAGGAGCTGCTATAGAGACAAGCCTTTGTTTTTCAGGCCACCAGCCAAAATTTTCTGAGTTTTTAGGGTTTGCATCTTTAAAATGTCCCTCTACACTAATGTAGAATGTAGCTTTTTTGGTACTGCTTTATACTGAAAGCTAAGATTCTTATGATAAATCCGCTGACTCCAGCAGCTGGAACCTTAGGATAGTTGCTATGTATGACAATAACACTATAAATCAGAAAAACCGATGCATGCGAAACTGATTTCCTATGGAGAAGGCCATCTCCATTTGACTATTTCAAGGCTTTTTGTGACATTTTATTTATTGAAGTTGTCTTCTGTGGTATGTTGAAGCGCAACAGTACAGGGTCCTTCTTACTGTATCCTCTACAGTACAGGGTCCTTCTTACTGTATCCTCTACAGTACAGGGTCCTTCTTAGTATATCTTCTACTGTACAGGGTCCTTCTTATTGTATCCCCTAGACACTGTCTGCTAGGGGTCTGTCTGACAGTTGAACTCGATGATCTCAGAGATCTTTTACCATCAAAACAATACCACGATTCCATGAAATGCAAACTTTCCTTGCTACATTAATTTCTCTTTTTATCCTGGTTTGCCTGCTCATAATGCTTGTACTGCATCCTGTCCTTCCCATTCAGCTGCACACTTTTTGCCTAAGACTGCTGTCCTACAGTGCCTGTTGGTTGATGCCGTGTGCCCATGGTGTCAAAACATTGCCTACTTTCTCACCCCCGGCTTCATTTTTCCTGCCATTATCCTTTCTCCTAAGCCATCCTTAAAAGCTGGCTCCATTTTCAAGTTGCAAATGCCTGTTGTTACACAAAAAGATGCTGTGTACCTATAACTCGGACTACTGGATTCATCGCAACTCCTCTTAAATTCACCAGAGAACAGTGGGTACATAGAATCATAGAATCATAGAATGGGAAGGTTGGAAGGAGACCTCAAGGATCATCTAGTTCCAACACCCTGCCATAGCCAGGGACACCTCCCACTAGTACAGGTTACTCCAGTCCTCATCCACCCTGGCCTTGATCACCTCCAGGGAGGGAGCAGCCACAACCTCCCTGGGAAACCTGTTCCAGTGTCTCACCACCCTCACTGTAAAGAACTTCCTCCTAACATCCAGTCTAAATCTTCCCTCTGCCAGTTTAAACCCATTGCTCCTAGTCCTGTCATTGCAAGACCTTGTAAATAGTCCCTCCCCAGCTTTCCTGCAGGCCCCCTTCAGATACTGGAAGGCTGCAGAGTGGCTTCCCAGGCTGGACCAGCAGCTGCCTGCGTGGTTTAGTCAAATCCTTTCTTTTAGGTGATCTTTCTCTGGCCCTAAATTTTGCTCTGATTCTGGTACTTGGGAGGTTTCTTCCTTTACTGGAGACACTGGCATCTGTATTGTGCAGGTAGTGGTTTGTTTGTTTTTTTTGGTGGTTTTTTGTTTGCTTTGTTTGTTTTGTTTTTAATTTAAAAAAAATTGTTACTGTTTGTTTGTTTGTTTTTCTCACAAGTTCTGACCTCTCTAGAGCTTATGGTCCTAAAGCAAAACCCTAAACAGATTCAGCTGAAGGATGTTCCTGGAATCTCCCACAGGGATACACATGTCCTTTTCTGGATAGAGAGGATTTGGCTTAGGAGGCCAAAAGAAGCAACAAAGTTGGAACCAAGGGTGATGGAACAAAATCCATTTTGGATACAAATCTGCAATTTTCAAGCTCTCATCATGTAGGTTACTGTGGATCAGGAAGGCCCCTCTGCCTTAAAGAAATCTCTTTTCTCTCTCTTCTCCCTGTCTGGATTTTTTTTTCCTTTCTCCTTTGTTTTCGCCTTTGGCTCCATTTGTTTTAAACAAGCAATAGTAATCTTAACATGGTTCATTTTCTGCTCACCAGGAGGGCTGGCCTCCTTACAGTGCTGAGCTTGCAGAAAATGGTAGCCAACACCACAGAAGCACAAAAAAGTAACACGGGGTAAGTAAAGAAGGGCATCTGACTGCACCTGTAACCCTATATGTACATGAACAGCTTCTACTACAATCAGGGCAGATAGCAAAGGCTTTCCAGGAACAACCTGCTGCTGAAACACACTCTGGCAGGAATACAGGATCAGAGGTGAAGGAGAACAGAGAGCAGATTTTATACTGCTCTTTGCCACCGTGAGTCGTTGCCCCTTGGCATTCCATCCATGTCTTCTGACACCTCCAGAAAGACAGTCTTTGGGGCTGGGCTACACCACAAAGCTCTTAGCACAGGAGAAAAGCCCATGCTGGAGGTTGAAATGAGAGGGACAATTGCTTCTCATTTCCCAGTACAGTACGTTACAAAGTGCTGTTGCAAAACCTTGGCTGCTTGACAGTTTTGTTTGCAAGAGCATTGGCCCCTTTCCAAGTAATTCTTTCAGGTTTCATTGTCTGGTAGGAAACAAACAAGGGGAACAGCACTGGGTGGGCACACCAGAAGAGGGTCTAAATATAGCAGGGCAACATTAGGGAGCCAGGCTTCTTAGTCAAAGCTTACACTAAAGATAACAAAACCCCTCTGCTAGTTTACAGGAGAGGCACCAGTTCTGCTAGAACTATGGCAGTAACATAGGAGAGGGCTCCCCACATGTCCCAACCTCACTGTCCAGCTGAAACAATGCTACATTAGCCATAAAAGCTGAAAGCAGCCTGTTAAGATGCGTAATGTAATGGCAAACCATGGAGAGAATATTACTGGTTCCAGCTTGAAGTCTTCTGAGTACTTTCTGCTATAATTCACACCCAATATAACTTCAGCATGAGTCAGGAAATAATCTGAACTACAGCTTTAGACAACGAGGTGTCAGCCTGAAGGCAAGCCAAGCTCTTCTGGCCTGTGATGGAAAGAAGATAACTTTGTGCCACCTTTGCCAGGAGGTGTTGAGACTCAGCAGGATTCAGGCTAAATAATGTCGCTGACACCGCTGCAAGGCTGGCTATGTTTCTGGAAGCAGGGGAAAAGAGAAAGCAAATGTGCCATAATTTTTTTTTTAATTTTTTTTTTTTTTTTAAAAACAAACCTGGCACATCCCCACAGAAAACACCTCCTGCTGGAACAGCTAAGGTGGAGGTTTGGAAATGTTAAAGGAGAAATGTGGCTTTTCCTGAGGGAGAATACATAGAGCTTTAACATATATGCCCTGTGAGAGAAGGAACTCAGATCTCAGGCAGAAGGAATCTCACACAGCTGATTTCTCTGATCTGTACCCTCAGCATTTAAGAGCCCAGTAGAAAGGCAAGTTGTTTTTCCACTTAACCTAGGCACATGCCTGACTGTGAAGAGGGATGTGGTGCAAGGCAGGAAGAGAAAACTTAGAAGGGAGAGAGGATATGATCAGCCTTGCAGAGAAGACAATAGGAGATCATTTGTGCAGACCCACCAGTGCTTTCCTTACAGGGACTTAGTTCAGCAAGCAGAAATGAGAAACAAATATGCCAGAGCCTGCCACTTGCAGGAACACTTGGCCTTGGCTGCCACAGTTGCAAGCACTCTACCCATCACAGCTGACAGCCCTCTTGTATAGGCGTTTGCAAGGGGGGCACACATGGCTTTTGCAAACTTACATTTCCTCTCTTTCCCCTTCCTGCCACCAAATCATGTTTTGCTTTGCTAGAGACAGGAGAGAAGGCATGAAGTAGCAGTCGTTCCTAGCTGAAGATCATCATTATAGCTAGCAATTATTCATAGGAATTCTTCCTTGCGGTGCTAGATGTTTAGGTACAATAAAAGGAGCCTTACTTGTAAGCCTGTGCTAAACCAAGACATAACTATTTCATAGGAAAGATGATTCTCAGAAGTGATCAAGAGAAGACCTCGGAATAAAAGAAAAACCCAGAATAAAATAAGGCAGGTTTTAAACGACTTCTGAAAATAGCACATAACAGGCTAACTTTTATAGGGATAAAATAGCGAGCATCCTGTGAGCTATTTGTTGTCTTTTGTTTTTTTAAATAAGATTACTACAAAGCAGCCCTTATGTTCTACAGAAAGTGATCAAAATTACTGCTCAAGTGAACACCTAAACTAATGTCTTTCCTCCCTTCTGCCTTAGTCCTTATAACAGAGATTCTTCCTCAGTCCTTACCCTGTGTCACCATTAAAATAATGTAAGTGTAATGGACTGCTCTTTTTATGTAGACAACTTAGCCCACAACTTCCTTCTCCCATAGCAACATGATTAGCAGAATGGATAATAAGAAAGGAACATCTGAAGGTGGAGATACAGGCAGTGAAGTGGATGTTGGTGTCAGTGTCCTCTGAGTGGTGATGGATAATCAGACATCATACATGTGGGGGGTCCTCTGTAGTACACTGGAAATGCTGTTTGGCAAAAATGAAAGCAGGAGAGACTAAATAGTGCCTGTTTTGGTGTTAGAGGCCTCTGGCTCAACAGATTTCTCATTTCTGTTAGGACAGTGTCTATAAGGGTGAGGGAAGTTCCTACAAAACTGTGAAGTGCCAATGTAGATGAACAGATACTGAAAGTTTTCTACTGTCCTTTAGGATGAGTTGCATAGCTACATACTGACTGAGCAATGGGTATCTGAAGTGATAGATCTCCTCAGGACGTTCTTCTCCTATGAAGTCTCCTCATCTCCTAGAGATCCTGTCTATGCTTAAGAATCTGGTTATTGCATGTGTTCACAGGCTGGCAAGATATGAGACGCAATGGGCTCATGGTTAATGCATTTCTCAAGTTCATGGGTGTTGTTGATTTGGCTTTTTGCTTTGCTATAGAGTCACAAAGTAGGTTTATGCAAGTTGTTTAATTTTTGTAGGTCTCTTTGGTTACTTGATCAGGTGGAAAAAAGGAGGCAAAACCATTTCCCGGTTTGATGAGGATCCTCATTGTTGCTATTTGCAGTGGAGTAATGTGTTGAGGAAATCACCTCTCTTTGACGTGCTATCTTGCTTATACTCAGCACAGGGCTGCCAGCTGCCTCCTCCATGTTAACCCAAAAGCTAATGGCAGGATGCTCTTGAAAAGGCCTGTGTGAGCTTGGAATGGTTCCATGGTGTGGGGGTTGTGGCCTTCCTGCCTCACCAGATGGGTCATTTCATTGGTGAGATGCTTGGAGAAGGTTCAGAACATGCCTCTGAGATGAAAGAAGCTTTTTCTAGTTATGTGGCTTGTCTGATAGAGTTTTTCTCTGAATGTTTATTTTATAATAGTATTGTATATTATTGCACTACTGATGGAGTTTTACACTGGTAGACATAAAGGCTTTCTATAATGGTCTTTATGTTGTTTTAATAAAGAAAACTTGAGGTCACTAGTCAAGAATTGAAGTTTCTTTCTGATAGATGCTGTACAAGCACAAGAGTAAGCATCACTGTTCAGACAACTTTACCCTCGAAGTCAGAGAAGGAAGTTATGTTCCTCATCTGTTTTTATATCTTCAAGACACTTCTGCAGCTCCTATGAACAGTGGGAGAAGGCAGGCTGGCCAAAAATGTGGAGGCATATTTTGTAGTTTTGGTGTACACAGGTAGTAAGTGAGCATCATGCTATATCAGGCAACTTAAGTACTTGAGATTTCATTGCATCTGGGATGATATTCAAAGAGATGGAATTGGCAGGACTATATGTCTGCTCCTATTTTACCAGTGACTACACCTGGTCCTTCAGCCATAGGTCCCTGTTCCACCCCCTAACCAGGAAAGTGGGGAAAAAAGTACCTTCCTCATACAAGGGATGCTCCATTTGTTGATTCATAATCTTAGAGGGTTTTTTTCTAACCTTAAGGGTTGGTTGCCTTATAGGATATGCTGTGATGACATCACGTCATCACACTGGCTCATAATGAGAGTCTTCTGAGTATAGGTCTGTCGTAGCTCTTGGTTACTCCATCATGTTGTGGTTTTGCAGGAGGCTCAGTACTGTGTGAGTGTAAGGTGTCTCTTTCATTTGCAGTTGAAGTACTGTTGCCTGTGGGGCAGCTAGCCAAAAGATTGTATGGGCAGTCTGGCAGGCAGAAGGTAAATCATGACGTTAGCACCAGATTTGGTAGTTAGATAATGGTTGTACTCAACGGTCTTAAAAGTTTTTTCCAAGTAAAACAATTTGGGGATTCTGTGATTCTATGATGCGAGGGCAAGAGAGTCCTCCGGAAGGCTCAAGGGGAGGTGGACACTGAGAGAGACAGAGAAAGGGTGAAATTAGGAATCAAAACTGGTGGGTGCCCTATGAAAAGGAAAGCTGAAACGTAGCCCCATAGTCTGCCATCTGACATGTGCTCAACGAAAAAAAAGCCTCCATGCCAGGCTTTAGACTTCACAATACACTCCAACTTTGGGCACTGGGGTGGGAGCAGACAGGAAACTGGGCTGGAGAGGGGCAGGAGAGGAAAGAGAGTATGTCGGAGGGGCGGGGAGGGAGGGTGAACTGGCGTGTCAGGGTCTAACAATGAACCGTCTGTGTCAGGAAAACAGTCATACTTGGCAGGGCTATTTTTAGGGGTTCAGATCCCCCTCCTCCCCAGGTCTTCCAGTCCCCACCCCCTGTTCTTTTGTGCTGAGTGGCGCCTGGCAGATTGGTGGAGATTTTAAAGGCACAGATAGGAAAGAACTCAAACACAGTGAAGGAAATGCAGCAGGGAGGGGATAGATGGATTCCCAGAAATAGTCTGTGTGGTGCCTCTACCATGGCCCCTGGCTCTTAAAAGGGGAAGAAATACTTAGACCTAATAGACAAAGCTGTTCCTCAGGCTCCCCGATTGCTTCTGGGGTCACCAGTACCTTGCTTGTGAGAAGGGACAGAAGTCTTTATCTGCCCTGTTTTCATTCACACACAAACACTGGCTTGCCACATCCGCTCTCAAACTAGAGGGTGAGGCATTGCTGATCAGCACCAAAGCGGGATGGAAACATGCCCCACCTTCCTGCATGAACCTGCAACCCTCTCTGACAGGGAGGCCTTTGTGACTAACTTCAAATCCTGACCTGTTTTTAACAGGATCAAAGGGAAAGAATTAAAGTAAGTGCCGTGGGCCTGGACTTCCTGATTTTAGCTGTGGTACCGTGGGGCAGCTGGCCATCATGCTGTTTGTACTGCAACATGGGACTAGGAAGTAATCTCTACAGAGATTACTTCTGTGAGATTTCTGGCTTGCCTTGGTGTTGCTCTTATCTGCAGACTCACATTTTTATTTTATTTTGTATTTTAGGAAGGAGAGAAATTCCCCCTTCTTTTCCAGTTGTTTCAGCTTTGAATTGCCTTTTTTGCTTTCCATACCTCTGGCCTGAGCTCTTTTCCTCTCTGGCACTGGTTGTTTTCATCTGTGAAAACTTTTCCAGAAGGGAAGCTTACTGATTGGCTTACTGCTTAGCCTTGCTGCTCGCTCTAACTATTGCAGAGACCTGCCTTGCCTCCCTGACTGAACAAATCCAGGCTTCTTACATTTTTCCTCTTTGGAGGAGAACGTTGTCCCTTTCCCTCAGAAAAATCCCCTGGCTCAGCACTGATTTCAGGCTTTGATACCAAGTGCTTTGTTTGCAAAGCCTCCCTTGTTTGGTTCCCACTCACCTTGTCTGACCTCCTCCTCCTCTCCCCAGGCTCCTCAAGCAATCCTTCAGTGACCTCCTCTCTGTCCTCTCACTGAACCTTGTCCTGGCAACAGGGTAAGCCACCCCCATAGCCCAGCCTGCCTGGCAAGAGCTCTCCTGGAGCTCCTTGTACCTATTTCCCTGTCCACAACACGTCTCATTCACCCTGCCTACCACAACATTTCCTTTCTGCATCTCCCTCTTCCCTCCATGAGACATCTGGCATGTGGTGGCAGGACAGCAAAGTGCAACACTTGAAAGACCCTCCAAGAGTGAGAATTCTCCCTTGTTTGTTTCTAGCTCCTCTTTCCTTCAGTTGCATTTTCTCTTGGTATGTCTCCCTGTCCCCCACTACAGCACCCTAATAGTGGTCCTGCAGCCTGACCCACAGGCATTACTCACCCATAGCCTGGTTGAGGTCAGGGCAGCACAGTCCAGCCCCCAGAGAGCACTTAATTTCCACAGCATTTGGCCATCAGGACCCACCATCACAGCTCCCAAAGCTGCCTCCTCCCTCAGAGAATGCAGGGAGCTACTACAGAGCTGACTCCAAGAAATGCTGTTTTCAGCTGAAAACACCTATTGGCCTGTAGAAACACTAAAGTGTGATGTCACCAAGGCCCCTTGGAGCATGGATGTGTAAGGGAGGGAGGGGGCATGTGCTGACTGTTCCCCAGGACTAGAGCTCCTTTGCTGATGACATGAGGAAGCTGCAGTTTATTTGTGGATTTTTTTTTTAATTTTTTTTTTTTTTTTAATTAAGCCATTTTCTTTTGAAGACATCCTGTTTGGGTAGGCTTGCAAGAGAGGAGCAGGAAAACCATATCGAAGATGAGGGAGGGTATGGACCTGAAGGCAGAAGTGTGGTACAGTGGGTCACCGGGTGGGCAGATAGGACATGTGAGGGCTGTAGACACAGATCCTGGCACTGAGGCTGACACAGGGTGATAAAGGAGACCAGCACAGGGACTTTGAACACCCTGTTTGGTTCATGGAGGGAAGGAGGGGAGTTGAAAAGCTTGAAGCTGATCCCAGCTGGTTCAATGCCAGGGTTCAGCCCTATGGGAGAGGACTGGTGTGTACAAGATGTACTTCCACCCAAGGTGACAAGCAGAGGGCTTTCTCTTCCTACAAAGGGCAGCCAGATGGACAGGCAGTGAGAAGATGGCCTGGTGAGACATCCAGATCTGAGTGTCCCATTTGTCTGACCAGTTTGAAGTCTGTCCCTTAGTAGGCAAGCAGAATGCACTGGAGCATGTGATTGACAGCACACTGGTACACAGAAGGATCCACATGCTGACATGACATCAAGATGCTGTGAGAAGCTGAAAATAAATCTAAGGAAGTATTTCTTGAGCACTGAAGGTCCCTGAGAATGACATCAGTCTGGTGGTGAGCTCCATTTTGCCCCTTAGCCTGAAAGCAAGAGCAGGAGGCTGGGAGCCAGCAACCCTCTCTAACACCCTTCTGCAAATCATTTTCTCTCAACCCACCAGTCAGCAAGCTGTACAATGCGGATAATGAAGATAATTACAGTGACAAACTGCACAATAGGAATCATAATTGCTCAAGGTCCTTCACCAGAGCTCTTGGTGTTTTTCTCTTGTATGTGAAGTGATAGCAGTGAACCTTTTGAGGAAAACACCCAGTCACAGAATCACAGAAAACACTCAGTTGCAAGAGACCTCAAAGATCACCCAGTCCAACCTTCCACTCAGCACTGAAGAGTCAAGACTGAACCTCCGTCCCTAAGCACCAACTCCACACCCTGCTTAAACACCTCCAGGGACAGTCACTCTACCACTGCCCTGGGTAGACCATTCCAACATCTGATAACTCTCTCTGTGAAGAAATATTTCCTAGTGTCCGTTCTCAACCTCCCCTGGTACAGCTTGAAACCATTTTCTCTAGTCCTGTTGCTTGCCACTGAAGAGAAGATGCTGGTCTCCTCCTGGCTCCATCCTCCCTTCAGGTAGTTGTAGAGAGCGATGAGGTCTCCCTTCAGCCTTCTCTTCTGTAGTGAACAACCTCAGCTCCCTCAGCTGCCCCTCATAGGTCGTGTGCCCCAGGCCTCATTGCCCTTCTCTGAACATGCTCCAGAACTTCAATGTTCCTCTTGTAGTGAGTGGCTCAGAACCAAACACAATGCTTGAGGTGTGGTCTCACCAGTGCTGAGCACAGGGGGTGAGATGGTGAGTTTGCAGAGGTATGTGGAACAAGATGGGGTTCCTCTGCCATACATGGATGTGCAGCCCAAGGTGGGAGGTGAGTTGAGTCCTTTGCCATGTTTTCTTGCCATTTTTCCTCCAAAATAAAACTACTCTTCTTGTCCTTGGTCTGATTTAAAGTGAAAAGCTGCAATTTCCCAGTTTTCATTGTTTGTTTTTCACTCAGATCCACACAGTTGGGGTGGAGCAAGAAGAGGTAGTGAAAACTTCTGCCTCCCTCAGTGAGCTTGTGGCCCACCAGCATAACCAGCCCTATAAAGAGACCTGAATTTTCTGGGATAAAAATTGTGGAGCAAGAGCAAGCGACTGCTCATATGAGCAGAGAGACTCATAGTGTAGTGAAAGTTAGGCTAGGAAAGTATTGGAGGAGCAAGACAGCAAGACTCACTGCCCAAAAGCGGACCTGTCCCATTTCACTTCTTGCTACTACTGGGTGATTTCTGTTCCTTGTTGCTAAAACCCTCTGTGGATCAAGAGGAGCCTTCCTTGGTACCTAACTCAAAAGTATGTGAACTTAGATGCTTGGATGTCGTCTGTTTCTCCTTCCCCACTTTCTGCTCCCTTCTTGTACTTTGGTAGCTCCAGCCTATGTCTCTGTAGACGGCAAATCCTGAAGTGACAGAGTCACGTTCAAGGGCAGGAAGACACCTTGTGACAAAGGACTTATTGAACGCAGGCAGTACTGGAGTAGCTCCTGGTCTCTCCTCGCTGGCTCTTCTTCAGGCCTTTCCAGAGCTAAGTGTTGGTAGTGCAGGAAGCTTCTGACCGCAGCGGGCTGTGGCTCAGCTGGCAGTGATTTCCTCTCAGGCAGTCCGTTATCTGTTGACTGTCAGGACAGGCTTTCCCTGTTCTTCCCCCCCTCCAGCCCCATCCCAGTTCCCCAACTCCTTTCCCCGCCTTCCCTCAGCTTCTCGCACACACGCACACACACACACACACACCCACACACACACACCCCCACGCACGCACTTTACTGCCAAAAACTGTCCTCCGCCCGCCCCCCCTCCTCAGCTAATTTCCTTTCAGCATTTTTTTGAGCTGGATAATCCTAGGATTTGTAAAAGAGGGGAAAGGAGCGAGCGAGCGAGCCGGAGTCAGGACAGGAAGCTGGTTTCTCATTCCTCTAACTGTCCGAAGGCAGGAGGAGGGGAAGGGGGGGAGCCAAAGAGGAGCCTTGTGCAGACTCTTCCCCAGTCCCTTTTCATTAGTCCGTTTGAACTTCCAGTCTCCTCCGAAAGTGAAGAGGACAACCAGATTGGGACGCTTTCTGCTGGAAGTGGTGACAGTGCGGCTGATGAAACCCAGAAGGTGGCCGTGGAGGGTCCTGGGATCGTGCTGAGGAAAAGGCGTCCCCCAGACCATCGCCTGTCCCCAAATTGCCATCTCCGATGCGGGCACTCGTCCACCACCCACTTCCCTCAGATGAGAACCCTTCCGGGCTCGGGCTATGATCACTGCTGCTGCTGGCTGGAGAGCCTCCTCTCGCCTTGATTTTCCTCTGCCGCAGGAGCAGCCCAACATCTGGTGGAGATTAATGTTTGCTTCTCTGGCTGGACGCTGTACAGGACCCCTGATGTTGCTCCCTGGGAGGGGGACACGGGCGGTGGTCTGAGGAGAAGAGCGAGATTTTTGTCACCCAACGCGAGGCCGGGGGGAGGGGGGCAAGGCAGGAGAGGGGCAAACCTCTTCTGGGACTAACCTCATGAAGAACAAGGGAGCCAAACAGAAACTCAAGAGGAAGGGAGCCGCAAGCGCGTTCGGCTGCGACCTGACGGAGTATCTGGAGAGCTCTGGGCAGGATGGTAAATGCCTCTTTATTCTCACTCTGCTTGTGGAGGAGCAGAGCGCGCGTCCCCCTTCTTTTACCATTAGGACTGCAAGCTGGAGCTTTCCCAAGGATGAGGGCTAGACAGCCCTGGAGCTGTTTTTTCCCCCGGGAAGTGGAGTCACTGCCTGGTTACCCACAATGAATGAATGATCGGAAGATTGCGTTGGTGATGTGTCTGCATGACCCTTGCATGAGTAGCACTGTGTGTGGTGAAAGGACCATATGAGGGCTCAGAGGTGGCCAGCTGTACATTGTGATGCCCTCTCCCATCTGCCTAGCCATGGAAGGGAGCAGAAGGCTTTCCGAGAGTTAGATTTGCTTAGCCTTGCCTATTCATAGACTTCAAAATCCTTCAAAAGTCCACGAGATCAGAGTGTTGAGGGGATGTAAGGAGGAACTGGGAACATCCCGTCTGCCCCTCCTGGATTCCAGTACAGTTCCCGTATTGTCCTTCCACTGCTGGATGGAGACAGGACAGGGTGGGGGGGGTGGGGGTGAGGGGGTTGGAGAGGGGTGTGTGGAGTGGGAATGGTGTGAGGTGTAGAGGGCAGCTGAACTAATATTTTCACTACCTTGCCTGTTATCTTTTTCTGCTTTCCTCCTCCCCCTGACCTCCATGCCCCCAGGTATCATATGAGAGCAAGGTACCTTAGATAAGAAGTAACTCCAAAAAGATCGTAAGGTCTTGAGCTTGAAATGGTCAGTCCTTGATGAGGGAAGGGGCAGAATGTGTTTTCTTAAAAGAGGGTTGAATGGTGGATGAGAGGAGCAGTTGTGAATTTGGTGTATAGGAAGACCTGAAATTTAGCAAGAGGACAAATAAATGCATGCCTGTTAGTGTTATGTTCCAGGTTTACCATTATGTTCCAGTTTTAACTAACTAACTTTTATCACTCCCAGGCTACTCTTGGGAAAAAAAAAAGAAAAAAAAAAAGAAAAAAAAAAAGAAAAAAGAAAAAAAAGCAAGCTTCTAGCAGCAATGTCAGCCTTGTACAGAGAGGGCTGTACAATCAGGTCTTTCATTTGCTGATGAGCGTGGCTGATGAAGTCCAGTGTACAACTGTGCTGGCAGAGGGATGGACTATGTATCAGTAGTCCTTTCCATTGCACAGAGAGGAGACCAGTACGTGTATCACTAAGACTAAATGTTATGTATGTGCATTTACTTAGGGAAGGGAACAAACCAGTTATTCCATTTGATTACGAGTTGTCCGTAACAATTACTGTATCTTTTAACTTACATGGATCTTAACAGGAATTGAATTGAAATAGCAAAAAACCCTAGACTTAATGAACTGATACCACTTTGCCAGCGCGAGGTGCAGCTAGATAAATTCCTTCCAGGGGTAACATGAGCTGCTGTGGTGGAGGAACAATTTACAGCTGTTTACAGGAACACTGAAAAACAACCCGGGGAAGGCAGGCACGGGGAGTACATTCAGCTGAAGCAGCAAGGGGGTTTTTAAAGGGAGAAACATAGTTGCTCTCAGTTAAATTAGACCAGAACAGCAAAAATTATAACAAAAAATCCCATAGTCTTTTCTTTAAAAATATCTTTTTGGAGGGAGCAAAATAAAGACAGACATTGTCTCAAGTCTCATTTGTGGGATGGTTCACAGCTCCAACCTACTTATCTCTCCATGCTGAGGAGCAGTGGGGGAGAAATGTGGAGTTCCTTTCCCTCTATGCAGTACTGCTATTTGCTGAATAGCACATCCCGTTGCCCAGTGCCGTGGGATACAGAAATGAAAGACTCAATTGTTATGGGTTTATTGGGAAGGGTGTAGGTTAGATTAGTACAATTCAACTTGCCAGGAGAGGGGGAGAAGAAATGACCATATCAGAGATATTTATTATGCTGCTAGTAGGGCTCTTGGGATCAATAGGAATGTGACCAAGTATACTGAAGTGACATCCTGAGGAGAAAGGAAAGTTCAGATACCATCAGGACATCACGATCTCTAACTATGAAATGAAATCAGAAGAAGATTAGTGGTATGAATGATGGTTGATTTGGGGATAGTTGAATTGTTCTGCTAAGAACTATTTCCAGTGACAAGCCAGTGCCCCTGGAAGCAGGGCCTTTGATAGAGATATAAAGCAGTAACTTTCTGTCTGCTTTGGATAGTACAAAGTGTTTAATTGTTGGGATGCAGGCTCTAGTTGTTCCCTAGTGAGAGGCAACAAAGATGTAAGACTGTTCTTGGTGTGTGGGAGCGACAAAGATGGTAATGGCATTTTTGCTGCTCTCCAGAAAACATTTTGTCGTGGACCTCTGTGAAAGCAGGTTTAAAAATGCATCCAGAAGGGTTAACTGGAAAAGAAGAAGAGGCTGTGGGACAGGCAGGACACAAGTCAGATTGATTGTGCTCTCATGCTCAGGTCTGCTTTGGACCACTCTGCAGCTCTGCTTCATGCCACCGGTCCAGCACATTCACACAGGCAAAGAAAAATTGAGAGCTACTTTGCTCCTGCTGGGGATAGCAAAGGAAGCAGTAAGGATGGCAAGGCTTGTATAGAAAGTTCGGTTTGACATTTTCCCCCCTCTGGATTAGTACATGACCATTACAGTTAGGGGGTGCTGCATTACTTGTCTGATGCTTTGTGGACAAGACGTGCAACTTGAGTTCCTACATGCATGTGGTTGCTGAAGAGCAGCTTGTGATTTTTGCAAGGACCTTAGTTTCTGTGTTGTTGCCAAATTCCAGTGGAGAGAAATATATTCTGCTTAAGGTACCAGCATTTCCTCTCCTGTTGTTTAACTGTTAAATAACTTGCTATGGTCTGCTTCAGAGATGGCTGTATTTCAGTGGGTGAAAAGATCTCTCTTTCTTACCAAACAGATTTACCTAAGGCTCTGTTATAAAGAGCTCTATGATAATACAATAAAAGCTATGATGAAAATACTGAGTATTCAAGAGCAGTGTAGATGGAAAGACTTTAGCATGCACAGTGGGATAGCTCAGGAAAGTAAAAATACGATACAAAGCCTTGAGCCCTAATTTGATTCTTCAGATTTGACCCAGGTCAGTGGTGAAGGACAGATGTCTGGTGTCTGGTTTGAAGCTCAGATGTGTTGAATTTACTGTATTTCAAGTCAGTTCCTGTCATTGCCACATTTGACCCTACTCAGCCTTCTCCTGCTGGCAGCCTCTGTGCAGAAACTGGTCATGCTCCTTGTGGGGACAGACTGCTATCAGTGCTCCGAAGCATTTAAAATCATGACTCAGGCCACAAAAATCATGAGATAAAATAAAAATCAGTGCTGGGTTCTTTTTCTGCTTTCTGTTTTCTGAAAATTCAATGTGCATATGAATTACATTTGCAAGTCTTTATCTTGGCAAGAGCGCTAGAAACTTGGCGGGGGCGGGGGGGGAATTATCTTTTCTTTCTTCCCACTAAAATTCCTACCCACTTTAATGGCAACACAATTAAAGAAAAGCTCATTTAAGACTTAAAAGAATGGTGGCTGGCAATAACAGTGGCTAAAGTTTGTCTGATTTCACATAGTCCCTCTTCTGTCACTGCCGGCACTAAATCCATACATGAAGGCAAACAGTCTTCTGGAGTGCCAGAACTTCACTAGAAAGCTGTGTTAGGCTTTGGGCATGGATAGGTACTAAAACATTCTCCTGTGTCAAACTTTATAAAAAAAAGTGCCGTATGCTAGTATCTAAGAGATATTAGCCTTGAAGAATTAACATAAGAGTCATGCTTTGGGTCTTTGATAACTGGCCTGGTTTCTGGAGAAGAAAAGCACATAGTACCTCCTCTGAAGTCCTTGGGAGCTGCACCTCAGGCACCCAGTTCCTCTACTAACAACAGTATACTTTTCCAGTGATGGAGGAGTCAGCAGAGAATACAAGCTGCGAGGTTGTTCACAAACCTTAGTTGGGGCAGGACAGTTTCAACTGCTTCAGAAAACAGTCATAGAGAGTAGTCTTGCTTCTGGTTATGTCACAGAAGTGTTTTAAGAAGGAGCTGAAAAAGTCAAAGCTGATGAATTTGGAGGGAGTGGGGCTAACTCAGAGTGGAGTTTAGTATTCCCCATATTTCTAACTGTGGAAAGTTCAGACTGGGGTTTCAGGTGCACAACTAGGTACAAATTCTGCTTTTGAAAATAGAAATGCACACAGCATTTACAAAAATTGATTGGGCTGGTAAAAGATAATCTAGTCTTTGGCATAGGAAGGTCTTTGCTACTGATTAAGACCTATCTTTGCTTCATTCACTTAGAGCCAGGTAGGTTTTGGAGAAAAGCTGAATAATTTCCTTCATTTTTTATTATGATGATGTCTAGATGTTGTGATGGGAGGAGCTACCAGGACTGCAAAAAGCCAAATCTCATATTAGACACTTTGTTCTCAGGGTGCAGCTCAGCTCTGTGTGTCCAACCAAGCTTTCCCTATTTGCGGAAGAGTTAATTCCACTGTTGTTGTACCCCTCTGCGGTTTCTTGTACATCTGTTTCCTGCCTGATGTTGTCTGGTTGGGATGCAATGAGCTCAGCTTTTCCCCTTAACCCCCTCCCACACTCCCCCTCAATGACTCTAATCCTGACCATGTAGCACCCAAAGCATTTTCCATCTCTTTGTCTAATGCTTCTTATTGGCTTTGTTGTTTGCTGTAGGAAAAGGGCTGCTCCATTTGAGGAGCTTTGAAGCCCTCAATTCCTTTCTGCTCTCTACCTGTGGCGGCTTCTTGCTGTGATAGAGAGCAGGGTCGGACAGCAGCACTCCCTGAGACCAGAGATAGGAAAGGGAGCTGTTGTCTGCAAACCTAGGACAGGGAGTTGGGTGACAGAACCCTTACAATGCCCTGGAATGTAATATGGGGAAGAAGACAGCAATATGGGTAGACCTGGTGATATTCTTCTCTGCCGTGTGGCTGTGCAAGGACTGATTCTGCCTTGTCACAACCTCATTTAAATGAAAAATTAAGGAATGTTTTCATTTAGTGGTGGTGATCTCACCAAAGCTTGGTAGCTATGGCTTGCACTGTCTTTTCAAGCAAGGTCTTAACCACTTTTGAGAGCTGCAGTAGGTCCAGGCTTTACTGTGGGATAGGCAAGTGTTTTTGAGGGAAAACAGTAAAAGTAATCCAATGGTAATATGTTTGGCACAAAGGAGAGGTTGTCTTGGATACTCTTTAGCTGTTTTGGTACAACCCCTTAGCACGTTATCTTCTGCCTGATGCTGTGTGTTTCATGACGAAACTGCCTTGTCTCTACTCCGATGGATGAGACCTGTCACTCAGGATGAAAGCAGGCTGTTTAGAGAATGGCTTCAGAGCCAATTGTTGAACCTGCTACCCAGATGTGAAGCAACTTTTCTGGGTCATGTGGCTTTCCTTCCTCACACTTGCATCTGTATGCAGGGCTGTGCTTGAGGGTGAATGCAAGTCCATGGCGTATGCAAGTTGTGTACCACTCAAAGATGCATTTGCATCCACTTTGGTGGTGTTTTATTTTCTAAGCTGCTTTTCCTGTGTTGATGTTTTGAAGTCAGTGCACGCCCATATTTTTGGGTAGGTTCTTTTGGTTAGTGATACACTCGAAAAGGTCCTGGGAAACCTGCTGACAGATCATTAATGGCAATGTGGAGGGAAAAGATGAGGACTTTATTTTTTTCAAAGTCCCCTTGGAAAAATGAACATGCCGAATGCTTGTTTAATCTGCTGCAGAAGAATGAAGAGCTGCCTTCATCCCACTCTCAAAATTAGAAACTGGCACTGGGGATTTCTGTCTCAATAACCAATCAAGCTAAAAAGAAGCTTTTTTCTCTTTCTGCAGCCAAATTGATTTCAATCCCTACCTCTTCAGTGACCTACCTCACTCTAAGGCTTGCAAACACTAGTCTTCCTGCAAGGAAGGAAGCAGCAGGGCCTAGGAGGAGAATTGGACAAGAACAGCCTCTTGGACTGTATTGAAATGCATTGGTCTTTTTTCTTTTTTCTGTCTGACATTCTGCTACAGTCTGCTCTATGTTTTCACACTGCTGATATGCTCAAAAGCCTCAGGACCTGTGCTCTGTGGGTCTACTCCTGGCTGTAATCACACAGCCCATATGGATGCATCTCCTCATCTTGGTGACAGGAGCAAACCAGACAGCTGGACTCTGAAGTCTGAGGGCAGAAGAAGGGCCATATTATTGTGGAGTGGAGGAAAGCTGTGGCAGAAAGGTATTGAGGGCTAAGTTCATGAATTAGCAGGTGGAGGAACTGTGGGCAAACTGCCCCTTGGCCTTTCAGAGTCTGTAAAGGCATCTCCAGAGGACAAGGGAGTGAGAAAGTCTGCTGCCAAAAGGAACAGTGTGGAGAAAATTATTATTAATAAAAGTTGCTTTTTCTCCACCTGCTCTTAAAAGCAGAGCATCACATTATGAGTCCCTGATATGAGCCTCTATGGCAACAAAGTGAGAGCAAAAAGTCTCTGGGGACAACAGGGGCAGAAGCCATCTGTCTGATTCTGTTACTCGTCTGTTCCTCCTTGTTCTGGATGATGTTTTTGTTACTTCCTCAATCTGTTTCTTGTTCCTGGGAGCTGGATTTTTGTTTCTCTGTGGCACAGTGTTACTGCAGTTAAACATTATGTTGTGAGCTCAACAACTTGTTCCGTATTGACTTCCCATCGCTAGCATTGTGTGATTAGCAAAGAGCTTTTCCATTATGCCTTCTGCTGTACATTTCCCCTTACCAAGCACTGCAGGAGGCACACGTGTCTTTTGCATGCACTGAGCCCCACTTTGATCCTGCTTTCTCCCCCACCCTCTGTGAACAGCATGAATCACATGTCTTGATTGCAGATTGTAGATTAGGAGACGTATTTTGATTTAGCAGCTTGGGAAACTGAGGAGTAGAGAGTTCACTGCTTTTGTGGTATCACAGCTCTCAAAGGTTCAAGGGAACAATTGTGGTGGATGAGATGCTGCATCACGCGGGATGGATATACAACACAGGCTGATGCAGACATGGTGAGAGAGTAGTGTAGGAGATCCCTAACTGTCTTCAGTGCTTGGATCGAAAGTATTGGTGTAGGCCTGGTTCTAGTTTGGAGATCTCGTAACACAAAATACTAGAGAGCTTGCATCTGTAAGTTGGGCTTTGTGACGCAGTTTTACAGCAGCAACATTTTCTGGCGGTCGGGGTTGTGCCAAAGATTTATGTTCCAGTGTTTCTCCTTTAATGGTAATAGGGGAAATGAAAACAGCCTGTTGGTAATGGTATACCCAGTCCTGCTCCAAAGGGCCTGGGGTAGAGTGGCTGTCAGACTGACTGCCCACATCATGGCTTGGGCTGGATTTCTGATCCACATTGGATGCAGTTTTCCTAAGTGTAACACATAAAGACAGGGTAATTAAAGAATGGAAAGCTACCAGCATCTGCCACCAGTCCTGAACCACCACCAAGGTGCCAGGTTCACTTACAGTTTTAAGAGGGAAACTTAGAGACACCTTGCAACTGTACAGAGGCTGGTAACTGTCTTCACTGCCATCTGTTTTAAGGGCAACTAGTGTTCATAGTTGCCTATTAGTGTCTGTTTTCCATACATCCCGGGATCCTCAAGTCCCAGCTGTCCTTTGTTCCTATGCCAGAGCCTTCGGGTTCTCTGCTGATAACTTCAGTGAATATGTTTTGCCTCATCAACAAAAAACCCCTATGTCTGCAGCATGTTTACAATGGACACAGACAGAGAACAGTGTAACATAAATTGAATTTAGTGTTAAATGAAATAACATGGGGCAACCGTGCTGACTGTATTATTAACTTTCATAATTCAATAATGTAGCCCTCTGTTTTCAATATTTATCTGAAACCACAAGCAGACTTTCTGGTCTCACACACCAGTGTGATGGCAAATATGAAAGTGCTTAGCATGGGCTTAAGACCTAGGTTATTGTCAGATGTTTAGATCCTTGCATATAATGAAGTTATAGACACCAGTACTAAACTTCACTCTTACTCATGTGCCAGATCACTGCTGTCATTTTGTGTGAGGGCGAAGAGTTCAGTCTCAACAAGTCACACACCACATAAGCATTTCCTCCTCTTCTCACCCTCCTGTCTTGAACATGACCCTGCAGATAGATTATATCTCCCCCTTTCAGCCTGGTAGGGGGCTCTTTTGGTCTTAACAGTACACCAAAAGGGATAGAGCAAAATCCTTAATTTTTGCATTTGCCTTCAATTCCTCTTCCCCAGTGGTTGTTCTCCCACTTGGGGGAGCAGCAGCCTGGCCTAGGCTCAGACCAGCCTACACCCACCCTAGTGCCAGGAGCTGATGCCATGTGTGACAGCCTCAGTTACATGCAATGATGGGTTGGCTGGATGGCTGCTTTGACTTTGGTGATTTTCGTTCATATAGACAAAATTACCTTAACAGCAGTGAAAAATGTTACAGAGTCACAGAATTACTGAGATGAGTAGGAATTAATCTAGACCAAACCCTCTGCTCAAGCAGGTGACCCTGCTTAAGCCAATGGCCCAGGGCTGTGTCCAGCTGAGTTCTGAATAGCTCCACATGTGGAGACTACATAACCTCCACAAGAAACCCAATCCAGCCTTTGACTACTGTCACAGTAAAAAATTAGCATTCAGATGTAATCTGATAATTTGTAATTTGTGCCTCTTGTCCTGTCAGCAGGCACCACTGAGAAGAAGCTCGCTCCCCTTCCTTCATTCCCTTCTACCAGGTGTTCATTCAAAATGATAAAATCCACCCTGACCCTTCTCTTATCCAGGCTGAGCAGTTACATTTTTTCCTCAAATGAGAGATGCTCCAGTCCCTTAACCACCTTTCTGGCCCCGAGCTGGGTTTGATCCAGGAAGTTTTTCTGGTACTGAGGAGCCCAGAGCTGGCCACAGGACTCCAAGTGTGAGTTCACCAGTGCTGAGTAGAGGGAAAGGATCACCTTCCTCAACCTGCTGTGAATGCTCTTCCTAATTTTTCTGATGTTTCTAGTAATTTATACAGTTCCTATCAGAAATTTGCCTTGGTCTCCTAGCCTAGGCTGGCAATTTCAGTCAATAATTAACATATAATTAGGACAGTGCGAAGGATCCTTTCTCCCTGGTTAATGCTGAAAATTGTCTTTTTATAAAGAGCCCCTGTTCTGTAATGGTTTCTGTAGTCTTGCTTCGGGCCAGCTCAGATGAATTAATGTATGCTTTATATAATATGCTGGTATGCTGTGCAGAGCATTCTTATGAGAGATGTGCAGAGCCTCATCTTAATAGAAAGCTTACAAATAATTCTGTGAAGCAGCACTCCTTTCTCAGGAGGTGGTTGGACATTTCCCTTGAAGACACTGTGCATTGAACCCAGAGCTTGTGGCCAGACTTGTTTTTTTACCAGTGGCTTCATTACATGTCCTTCTCCAGCACAGGAGCTGGGGCAAAGGGAGGGGAAACATCCCCATACAGGATTCTCAGCTGTGGCTGTGGCTCTCAGAAATATGCCCTGAGCAGCTGAGCTAGGTTCATAGCCATTTATCTCCATCTCCTCTCTCTGCCCTCTTCTACACTCAAGGCTCAGCTAACTAAATGCCTTTGGAAATGCTATTATCTCCTATGCTCTCTGGGGCCAGGAGAATGCTGAAGATTTATTATCTGGAACAGGAGGCTTTGTTTAGTTCTGTAAAGCACAGAACAGTTAAAGAGAGAACAAAAGCTAACCTCCAAACTAAATGCAAAGCTTTCTTTACATCTCATGTCCTTTCTTTGCTCTCTCCCATCTTGGAGTGCGTGTGCATTTTGGTTTTTAGTGCCTTAAGTATTGTCACACATCTGTGTGGTAGCATTTGGTGAAAACCAGCAGTGGTATCATTTAAATGTACAAACTTCATTTTGTTTTTTTTCTTTTTCCCTGAAAGATGCTGACACGCTTACAAATTTTCTCTACCTGTAGGCTTCAGGCTGAGAATCCAGGATAGCTCTCTGCCTGATTGCACCATCTAGATTCAGTGGTTCACCAAAAATTGATTTGGCAAACCCAGAACACTGAGAGGAAAGGGAGTGAGTTGTTTTTGTGGATCTGAATATCTCAGTTGGGATATTTTTGTAAAATCATAGATAAATATCATTTCAGTTGGAAAAAGACCTTTGTGTTCAAGTCCAACCATTATGTAATTCCCAAGTCTGGTGCTAAACTGTGCCCCTCAGCACTGTATCTTTTAAATGCCTCCAGGGATAGGGATTCAGCCACCTTCCTGGGAAGCCCTTTTTGGTGTTTGAGAATCCTTTCAGTTAAGAAGTTTATCCTGATATCTAGAACCATAGAATCAGTCTGAGTTGGAAAGGACCACAAGGATCACCTAGTTCCAACCCCCCTACCACGGGCAGGGACACCCTACCCTAGATCAGGCTGGCCAGAGCCTCAACCAGCCTGGCCTTAAACATCTCCAGGGATGGGGCCTCAACCACCTCCCTGGGCAACCCATTCCAGGCTCTCACCACTCTCATGATGAAGAACTTCCTCCTCACATCCAGTCTGAATCTCCCCACCTCAGCTTTGCTCCGTTCCCCCTAGTCCTGTCACTACCTGATAGCCTAAAAAGTCCCTCCCCATTTGTTTAGTAGGCCCCCTTCAGATACTGGAAGGCCACAGTAAGATCACCTGGGAGCCTCCTCTTCTCCAGCCTGAACAGCCCCAA
Organism: Ramphastos sulfuratus; assembly: GCA_013399055.1. Taxonomy (NCBI): domain Eukaryota; kingdom Metazoa; phylum Chordata; class Aves; order Piciformes; family Ramphastidae; genus Ramphastos; species Ramphastos sulfuratus. Next base: position 83,958 of record WBNM01005223.1, read on the forward strand.
CTCTTTCAGTCTGTCCTCATAGCACAGGTGCTCCAGCCCTCTGAGCATCCTCATGGCCTTTCTCTGGACACACTCCAGCATCTCCACATCCCTCTTGTAATAGTGGCTGCAGAACTGGATGCAGTACTCCAGGTGGGGTCTCTCCAGAGTGGAGCAGAGGGGGAGAATCCCCTCCCGCAAGCTGCTGGCCACACTTCTGATGCAGCCCAGGCTCTGGTTGGCTTTCTGGGCTGTAAGTGCACACTGCTGGTTCATGTTGAGCTTCTCGTCCACCATCTAACCTATGCCTGGCTTGATGCCATTTCAGTCATTTCCTTAGGTTCTATCACTTGATACTAGGGAGAAGCTGCCAACACCTGCCTTGCTCCAACCTCCATTTGGAAAGATACTGAGAGTGAGAAGGTCTCCCTTCAGCCTCCTTTCCTCCAGACTAAACACTTCCAGTTCCTTCAGCCCCTCCTCACAAGACCTGTTCTCCAGACCCTTCACCAGCTTCATTGCCCTTTTCTGAACCTGCTCCAGGACCTCAGTGTCTTTCTTGCAGACATGTCTATAGTGTTAGTATTCTGTGTTTTCAAACACAGTAGTGAATGTGACTGTCAGTGTTGTTGCAAACAGGCAGCTTGGGAGCACAACAGGGCCAAGCAGCATGTGGAAAACCCTTTGCTCCACTTGTAATTAGTGCTTTTTTTTTTCTGTTCATCTCTCATTATGGTGTTGTTGGTAGTGATGGCAGTCACACCTCAGGAAGTTCAGAGGTGCGATCAGGCAGGGTGAGCCTTTTTCTGGATCCCTTGTGTTTAAGCTGTGATTTATGTGAAATAAATAAACTCTCAGTGTGACTGAACTTTTTTCTTTCCTTATGTAAAATTAGAGAGGGGAACAGCTTCATTGTTTTGCTCTGTCTTGTATTCCTAGTGTGCAGGTATTACACTTGGTATTGCATTTTCCTTAACCAGGTGGTTTCAGGTACATGAGAGCCTAAATAAGAACCAACTGTCTCATGAGATTTATTGCAACTTCTGCTTCTAATCAAGCCAGAAAAATAGAGCAACAGATTTCTTCCTATAATCCTGTTCTCTCCCTTCCAGTCCCGGCTGGAAACCAGAACTACAACAAGATAGAGGAATGCAAGGGGGAATGAAAAAAAAAAAAGAAGTTTGAACAAATGTCTTGAAATTTCTAAAATGAGCATGGGGTTTGCCCTGAGGCAACAGCTCAGGATTACAGAGGGGGCTAGGGTGCTTTTCCCTTCTCTCAAGTGTTTTCAATTCCCCTTACTCAGCTGTTTTTGGGGTTTTTTTTTGGTTTGTTTTTTTTGTATCATCCTCTCACCCCATTTCTTAACTTTATTGCCAGGATGGCAGCATGCATGTGTTGCCAAAGTCAATACATCAAGTGTCTGCTCCTAAGGCAGGCTTAGGAGTAGTAAATGGGAAGAGTTGGATTTGATCTGTTGAGTCCATTATTCTTCCTTTCTGGTTCAATAGTAAGCACCAGTCACATACTGGTGCCCAAGGTTTGCTGTGTAAAGCCACAAATGGGGTCTAAGTTCCAGACCACAATAGCTTCAATTTGAGGTCTCTCTCTAGACTTGCTAGAACCTGGATGAGGAATGTTGCTTTCTGCAGCCCCATCTCTAGATCAGCCAGATGCAGGTGACCACTACCCACTGTCCTCAGGGTGGCAGGCAGACCGTGGCTGTGGAGCCGGCTGCCTGGCACTGATTGCAAATGTGCTCTGGAGGCAGGGAAGGAACCAATGTAGTAAATACAAAGAAGGACTAAGAGTCCTAATTAGTCCTCATTTCCAGCCTGCTAAAATACCCATCTGTCACTGCTGCAGTAATGAGATTTGAGAAGATTAACTGGATACTACTTAGGCTCCTAAAGATGGCAGCTCAATAAGTGTGTCGCTGTTCAGCTTTGAACCATGCTTGCAGCAATTACACCCTAAGCAGGTTTACGTCTGTTTAGTGCTTGCATGGGAGTTGCCCAAAAAATTCTCCTGCAGGAATGGGTTGAGTGATTCAGAAGACAGCAGGGGTGGTACCAGTTCAGTCAAGTTACAGCCTTGGCATCGTTTAGGGAAACGTTGCCCTTTGGGCACAGGGTAAAATGAGGGCTCCGATCCTTTAAAACAAGCTCTGTTTAATATTTTGTTTCGAGGGGACAAGGACTTTTTCACACATGTACATGCTGTGCTGTGTCTTTGCCTTTCCAGAAGCTATTTCAGCTGGAGCCATGATTTGTTGGTTTTTGGTTTGTTGTTTTTTTTTCACTCAGTGTTCTAAACTGCCACGTACTGTTGCTCTGCCCAGCTCAACAGCTGCCACCTCCCAGCCTAGAGGTGGGTGGAGTGAGTCTTGTTTTTGCCATTTGTGAAATATTTCGGGATGTAAGGCACTCGTTAAATTAATGATGTTAGCTCCTGGGCATTAAAGACAGATATGAACTACAGCTCTGGATCCTAGGGGCCTTGGAGGCTTATCCCCGCCCTAACAATGGTTCCTTACTTTGAATTTTTCATGCATCTTTTACTACAAATCTGAACTCACTGCAGGATGGTGGATGGATTTAGCAGATGGGCAAAGGGTGACAGCCAAGGCTTTTCTCTGGAACAGGCTCCCCAGGGACATGGTTGAACCCCCATCTCTGGGGTTGTTTAAAAGTTGCAGAGATGTGGTGCTGAGGGGCATGGGTTAGCACCAGCCTTAGTAGAGTTACATAATGCTTAGACTTGATGATCTGAGAGGTCTTTTCCAGCTGAAACGATTCTATGATTCTGTAATATACCTATGAAGCAAATTTAAGTGAGTATTGGTAGAAAAAGGAGAGAGAGAGACATGCATGTTCTCTTTGGCAGAATGGGAAGAATCAGAAAAATGTGTTCCTCCCTTGTGACAGAAAGGAATATGAAAACATTTTGTGTCACTGTGATTCAGGTGCAGGTGCACCTGACATCAATTCTTGGAGTTAAGAAAAGATATTTTACCTTGCAAAGTGCCTTATTTCTATACCTTTCCCCGCTTCTGCCTCCTTGCGGAGAGGCTGATAGCAGCAGTGTTACTTGCTTTAGCTGGTGTGGAGGTTGGGACATTTAGTGCAGTCATGTCTCTGAAGTGCTTTTAGCTCTTTGGTAGAGCTGTGGTGGTGAAAAGTGGGAACTCTGATGATGTGGGATAAGGGAGAGAAGGCAGCGTGAACAGCACTGTGTCACTGAAATCTCCAGCTGGCTTCATGGACTACCTGCAAGTTTCCAGGGAATTGACTGCACATGAAAACCAGGGTCTGGCAGGAAAATCCTCTCATGTTTGATGAAGACTCTCATATTAAGATTTGAACGAGAAGTGTTCAAGGGTCTTCTCCTTTCTGCTTCTGTTTCCCACCCATTTTCTCTCCTTGCATTGGGGTGTTATGGATTCACATAAACCTGTTTATTATTGGAGAGAGGATGGGATGAGGGCCATCTTTGACCCTCTTCTTTCCTCGGCAGTTTGCATGTTAATTAGCTTGTCCCTACAAGAAAAGCCCACAGACCAACAGAGCAACGATTCAGCGGCCAAACAATACCCAATTATCCTGGCTCAGAGAGCAAGAGGCCAGTCCTTGGCACATGGGCTCCGTGTCCCCAGCCAGGTGGCTCCTGGAACTCACTTGACTGGACCAGTAACGCTGCTAGGGGATTCGACACGTGTCAGTGTTTTTGACTGAGTGCTTTTATGAGCTACTATCAGCACGGTTGTCTGAAATATTAGGAGAAGCTCCATGCCTGTCGTGCACGGTGCTGTCCACTCTATGCCATGCGCTGAGGCAGTCCCAGTGGCTAATGGGGAACATGGATATTCAACTGTAAAATGAGATTTTGCACCCTCAGCTTGGCTTCTTTCTTCCTGCATCTGGTTTGGTGACCTGGTGGAGATGTAAGCAGGTCAAAAGCATGCCTTAGAATCAATCATAGAATCATAGAACTGTGGAGATTGGAAGAGACCTTTAAGATCATCAAGTCCAACTGCTTTCCTACAGCTCACGATCCCACCATTACTGCTAAACTACTACCACTCCACCATGTCCCTAAGCACCACATCCATGCATTTTTTAGATACCTCCGGGGATGGTGACTCTACCGCTTCCCTGTGCAGCCTGTTCCAATGCTTGATAACCTTTTCTGTGACGAAATTTTTCCTAAAGTCCAACCTGAACCTCCCCTGGCACAACTTGAGGCTGCTTCCTCTTGTCGTTACTTGCTGCATGTGAGAAGAGACTGACCCCTACCTCACTCCAACTAACTTTGAGGTAGTTGTAGAAGGCAGTGAGGTCTCCCTTCAGCCTCCTCTTCTGAAGGCTAAACAAACCCAGTTGCCTCAGATGTTCCTCATAAGACCTGTGTTAAAGACCTTTCACTAGCTTAGTTGTTCTTCTTTAGACATGCTCCAGCACCTCAGTGTTCTTGTAGTGAGGGGCCCAAACTGAACACAGTACTTGAGGTGTGGCCTCACCAGTATAGATCAGAGGGGGACAATCACATCCCTAGACTTGCTGGTCATACTATTCTGATACAAACCAGGATGCACTGGCCTTCTTGGCCACGTGAGCACACTGCTGGCTCATATTCAGCCAGCCATCAATCAACACCTTCAGGTCCTTCTCTGATGAGCAGCTCTCCAGTCACTCTGCCTCAAACATGTAACAGTATATGGGGTTGTTGTATCTCTTCTGTCTATCTCTTTACATTCCACTGTTTAGACATGAAGGAAGGCTTAGTTGCTCAGACTGGAGTTTGCATGGAGCATGGGAAGGTTGTAGGAGTTGCATCAGTGGCATTTCACATTCTGTGACAAGCTCTGTTCTGGCCACTGGTTGAGTTAATAAGAGACCTCAGGCTATGTCTTTTTTTACATATCTAACTTCCTTCAGTTGTTAAATCATGATGGTATCATGCTCTTTTTGGTGCGAAGTTCTCAAGTTCATTATAATTTTTATTAATATTACTAAATGTGGAGGGTCTCAGCTTTCTTTATCACCCAGTACAGAACAGTGGCAACTGTGGGGAGTGCCACATTAAATGACAGGGAGAGCAGAGAAGGATGGTGCTCGCCCAGCTTGCCTTTCTCAGGCATGCTCAAGAGCCTCCAAGGGAGGTATGAGGAACACCAGAGTAGTATTTCACACCTGGAGAAGAAGGTTGTTAGTGATTCCTCCTGAGGCAGCAAGGACTTTGCTCTAGTATGTGATGTTTTAGCTTTGAGCATTTATCACCTAACCTCTGGGTCTAGGAAATGGAAAAGCCAGGTACCATCTATCTGAAATAACAGAAGAGATTATCCTAAATTGGAATTTGGCTGAGATGCTCTCTGTAGTTCTGCTAATCTTGGAAAAAAAAAGAAAAAAAAAGGTGCTACAAAGAATTTCTCCAAGACTGCAATTTTTATTTTACAGTCTCAGCCTCAGAAGAGTGAATATACATTTGTATACAATACACAAACACAGCTTTCTCTTTACACCCTATCACGGAGTCATAGAAAAGACCTTTAAGATCATTGAGTGCAACCATTAACATTTCCCTCATCACCACATCTACATGGCTTTTCAAACCCTCCAGGGATGGTGGGACAGTCCATTCCAGTGCTTGGCAATCCTTTTGGAGAAGAGATTGTTCCTTACTGTGTAACCTAAGCCTCCCCTGGTACAACTTGAGACCATTTACTCTTGTCCTATTGCTTGTTCCTTGGGAGAAAAGACTGATGCCCGCCCCGCTCCAATTTCCATCAAGGATCTCTACAGAGTGAGGAGGTCTCCTCTGAGCTTCCTTTTCTCCAGGAATGAACCAAGGGACATGGTTCATTACTGTCTCATGGAAAGAAGGACTCCCCTTACAAGCCACAAGCAGCAAGTTCAGTAGATTCTTGTTTTGGGACCAGGCCCAACCTTAGTTTATTGATAGAAGCTAATGATAATGCATCTAAAGAAAAATTTGGGAGGAAAGAAGTGTTGCAGAGAAATGAAAAAGGAGATTGGAGGAAAAGAATAGGGAATGGGAATAAGGGCAAAGGTGGAGTGGAGAAAGCATGTGAGGAAGTTGCGGTATGCTTGAAATGGAGGGGAAGGTTGGGGAAATTAGCCTGAGAGCAAAACTGGTAGTATTGGAACAACTGGAGACTGCCAATGAATGGTAGAGGAAAGAGGGCTATAAGAAGGAGCAAAAGTAAAAATGTTGGCAGCTTTGGTGGTAGGGATGAAGCAGATTCTGGGTATAAACAGAAACAGTGTTCATCAGCAATAATTGAGAGTAAAGGAAGATATGTACAGTGCCAACAACTCTTGTTTTCCAGAACTCCCAGAGTTTTGCCTGAAACTAATTTCTGGCACCATTCAGCCCTTGAAACAAGCTTGGTTTTGGAATATGCAAGGAGATGCTGTTGCGTTACTGCATTGCAGGTGATGCGTCTTTCCATCAGCTAACTGCATTTTTTTCACTCCCCCTTTGGTGTCTAGCTGATAGGACAATGAACTTCAGTCTCTGATCAGTTGTGGAGGCTACGGGTGCAAACAAGTGCAGCTTTGTCTCACTTGTGGAAGATTCCAATATTTGATGTTTAAATGTGCTCAGCTTCATTGCCTGCTGGTGGCATGCTCAGCTTCCTTTGCTTTGGAAGCCCATGCTACGAATCAAAATATTTCTGATTTTACTGTCTCTAATAAGTTCCTGCTTTTAGATCATACAGTTTGTCCACCTTTGAGATAGAACTGTGTAATAAGATGAACTTAGTCAGGCCTTTTTTTTTTTTTTTTTTTTTTCCCTGAAACCCACCAAGCATGTACTAACATCAGGATACAGGTCTTGGCTCGAAGTGTGTGGCTCAGCTGTGTTGGCTGTTGAGAACTGCAAAGGCAAAGAGATGATTGACTTCAACAGCGGTACTGTAGCTATCAAAATGTAAGGAAGTTTGATTAAGCATGATCTCAACGCCCTTTTCCTGCAACACCCCTTCTTGTGTTCACAATGTGTTTGTTAGTGTCTCAAAGCCCTTAGTACAGCAAGATCCAGGATTCAGAAAGACAAAAGAAACCCAACTCCTTGGCATTTGCCTTTGAAGAAATGTAGTGCAGTAAAGGATTTTTGTTGTTGTTGCTTCCTCTTTTTTTGCTTCCCCCAGTCTTGATTATTCCCAGTAAAAACTGTATTTACTTGTTTGCCTCTTCCAGAACCACTGGACATATAGGGGCTTCATCAGAGAGCAGTTTAATCAGGGCTGCTGGAGTGGGCAAAACAATGGGGCTTTAATCAGGGCGCCTCCAGGAGCCACTGTTGGCCAGAGGTTTCTCCGAATTTGCAACATGGAACAGTTGCCTCTTTCATAAACTGCCTGTGGGATGAGCACAGGATTGCTACACCCAAAGCATTTTCATGCAGCAGCAGCTCTCTGAAGGAAAACTCTGCTGAAGACACTGTCTGCAATGCTCCAAACTACTGGAGTGTCCGGTATGAGAGCTTCTTTCTTCCAGGCCTGGGCTGCGTTTGCCTTCCATGTGCAATCTGTGAATAGCTCAAGTCTGGAAAGAGTTTAAGAAAACATCTAACTTTTCTTCTAAAGGAGGAAAAATAAAAGGAGGGGGAAAAAAGAATATGTCAAGGGTAATGAAATAGTTTCCAATGACTTGATGCAGTGTGGCCAAACCATTTGTAATAATTTCCTTTAAATTCCTTTTATACAGAAAGAATTAAATATGAAATCATGAATCAGGAAGCAGTCATCCTGCCAGCCAGTGACATGTAGAGAGAGATCAGAGCAAAGTGAGAGAGACACAGAACAGCAGGAGACTTGCAAACCCTTTTTTTAGCCCTCTCTTTTTCCTCCTCTTTTTGTTTAGTGTAGACATCCATGTAGCACTAACATTTCTTACCCAAAAAGAAGCTGCGGGAATCTCCTGCTGTTCCTTGTCTCTGCTATGGCAGCCCTGAACCTTCCTGTCTTGATGTGTCACATCTGTCTGTATTTCCTGATGGATTTTGCAGTCCCCAGATGTTTGGATACCTGATTCATCTCAAAGGAGACTGAAACATTAAGTATTTTTAAATACCTAGCTTTACAATTGTTTTGTTTAACTTTGCAACATTCCAAACTCATGTAAGGCAATAACAAAAATCACCACTGTTTCTCTTCAAAGGATTTTGCCATTGCTGCTTCTAAATTTGTGTATGCACAATTTTTTTTGCCTTTGCTTTAGCAATTCATACTTTTCCAATTTCCTCCCCTCCCCAGCAGCCCCAAACCATCTGTAAAGATTTCTGTAAGGAGTGTCCATGCTGTTGTGTAAAAGAAGACTGAGATTACCCAAATGCTAGCAAACCGAAGTTAAGAAATTTCCCCAACAAAGTCTTAAATCAGAAGCAGAAGACCTTGTGTCTGTTGTCTGCAAAGGTTTACAGGTCTACAAAGCTGACTTGAGTGACACGTCAGTTTTGTGTATCTCAGGAGCCTGCTCGAGTAACACTCAGAAGGTGTGGCACTCACCTCTGCTGTCCTCCGCCTAAAATGGAAGGCGCAGATTCCTGTTTGGAGCCCAGCTTGTTTTATAGACACGCAATCATTTTGTTGGGGAAAAAACTTTAAGATCATTGAGCCCAATCATCACCTAACTCTACCAAATCTGGTGCTAAGCCATGTGCCGTAGCATCACATCTCTGCATCTTTTAAACACCTCCAGAGATGGGGATTCAGCCACCTTCCTTGGAGCCTATTCCAGTGTTTGAGAAAAGTTTCTTCTAATGCCCAGCCTAAACCTCCCCTGGTACAACTCAAGACCATTTCCTCTGGTCCTATCCTTTGTTATGAGAGAGAAAGGACCAACAGTCACCTCACTACAACCTTTTTTTAGGTAGTTGTAGAGAGGAAGAAGGTCTTCGCTTAGGTTTCCAGACTAAACAACCTCACTTCACTCAGCCAACTGAACTGAACTGAACTGAACCATTTTTCAACTGGTTCTTCTCAGAATGCTCTGACTGAGGCTGAATTTGAAGTCCAGATGCCTGTGTTCAATTTCCCTAAAATCCAGGGTGTTCAGCTGCAGAGTTTCATCTGAGTCTGTCTCTAGCTTGGCTTTAAGGGAGGGGAAAGTAAATATTACAAGCCAGCAGACTACAGATGCAAAAGTTACAGGCTTTAAAATGTCACTAGCTGAGCACATAATGGATATTCTTCGGATTTCATGATTAGCTGTTGTGCCCTGTTGGCCAGTGCTGCCTTCCTGATGCAATTTACAAAGGAGTCTCAGGTTGTGGTCAGGCAAGCCAGATTAAAAAGCAGATTCCCTGGGAATGCCACTATCTTCTGCAACATTTCCTTTAATTCTTCTGAGCAGGACAAGCTTGCTGATGGGTAACTGTGACTCCTACCTGCTTCGCCATCTCCCCTCCCAGCCCAAGTCCCATAAGACATCAGCCACTCAAATGTCTGGTTGCATACTGTAAAAACAGCTGAGAACCATGCTATGTTGCTAAATAGTACCATTATGCCCAGGAATTCATATCAAAGGTAGTGGTTTATGTGTGGGATTCATACAACTGACACATCAATACCTAGAGCCATCATAAGACCTGGGATAGCCAAATGCCACATGTGAAATGAAGCTCTAACTCTGCATGGAACCATCTGTGCCCAGGGTTCCAGACCATTGACCTATATTCCATGACAACTGTGCCTGCACTTCATGCATTCACTTTGACGTGTCTCCTTGCAGCCCTTTTCCTATCCTGCTCATGTGGGAGTAGAAGGGAACATGCAGGGCTGTGTGGCAAAGTTGGATAGTAGGGCTGTGTAAGCTAAGGAATCTGGTTAGGAACCGCTGTACCTCAGGCTTTCCCTAGCATTTGTCCATTCAAGTGCTCCAACACAACGGGTCTCTCACAGTGAAACACAAGAAGTATAAGGGGTTCTCATGTGATACAGGAAGGGATCCTTCATTTTTCTAGCACCTTCCAGCATTCTGACACCTCACCTCCATTTCAGCATACTGCCTTTTACCAGTAAGCTCCTCCAGAACCACAGGCTGTGTGGCATCAATCCAGCTTCTGACCTCAGTGACATTAGTATAAATCTGGGATGCTGCAGCCAGCTGGTGTGGAAGTACTTAAAATCTGCATATACAGCAAATGTTCTCAGTCGTAAAAAGGGCTTACAATTTAGGCTGGCAAGACAGCAGGACAAAAGCAATGTCTGTGTGATGGGGGCTCTTGTGAATCTCCCCTGTGACAAAGCACTCCTGAAACAACTACACTTTCCCTGTTACTACCAGAGAATTAGCTCCAGGGATGTCCAAGGAATGCACCAGCACACAGCTAGTGTTGAGAGGTGACAGTCTTAAGTTACACCAGATGAAGTTCAGGTTGGATATTAGGAAAAGTTTCTTCACAGAAAGGGCTATCAGGGGCTGGAACAGGCTACCTAGGGAGGTGATAGAGTCATCACTCCTGGAGGTATTTAAGAGATGTGTGAGTGTGGTGCTTAGGGACATGGTGTAGTGGTAGTGGCTTAGCAGTAGTGGTGGGATTGTGAGCTCTAAGCAAGAAGTTGGGCTTTATGGTCTCAAAGGTCTCTTCCAACCTTGACAGTTCTATGATTCTATTATTCTAAGAGTGAAAAAAAAAACAAACCTCCAGATTTTAGGTGAAGTTGTCAACAGTAGGTAGCCCTACTTCAATTTACTGCAATTGGTATAGAAGATGGCGGTAGCATCGACTCCAAGTGAAGTAGATTGTGTTGGTCTAAATCTCTTGAAGGACACTGTTGAGAAAGTATTGCTGAGGTTGGGATATGTATCAGAAGAGCACTCAAGTTGAAAGCTTCGATGAGAGTGCATGTCTAGGAAGTTCTGGAGACCTGGAGACAAGGCATTGTCTGTTTAAAGAGTGTTTGACCACAGAATGACCTCCCTTAAATGAAGCCAAGCTGCAGACAAAGATCATCTTTTTTGAGACATGCTGCAAAATTCCTCTTTGGCCAGGGCCCTTTTATGCTGTAACTGGAGAAAATGAACTAATAATAAACAGTGAGAAAAAGTATTGTGGTAGGAAAAGATCGGCTGAACTTGAGAAGTGCAGAGCAGAGAGCAGGAAGAACCTCAGCTCATTCTTAAATGTAATCACATCCTTAATATGATGGCTACCAGGGAAATGCACTAGAGCAGTGCCACTTGAGCTCTTCATGCTGAATCCAAACACTTTCTTTCAGAACAGCTGAGAGGCCATGACCAGTATTTTGCAGCATATTGGCAGGCAAAACAGAGAGAGCAGGATGGAGAAATATGGGGCAGAGAAATATGACCTGTTGTTGGCAGTTCACTCATATCCTGTCCTTTCCTCCATCCCTCCTGTGAACCACCCTGTGATGCTGATGCAGCTCACAGTTTTGTGTGTACTTTCTAAAGGCTGTCCTATAACTTTGCAGGAAACATCATGGGTCAGGATGGCTGGCAGGGTAGCCAGCACTGACCAAGGAAATACCCAGGGAGGTTCCAGGTCATCTCAGAGCAGCCCTATGGCATCTGGGCAGTGACAGGAGGTGTGTGGATTAGGACATGTCTACGTCCCCTGACTTATTGCTGAATGAAATCACTTCCAGTTGGAAATCAGTGGAGAGCTAGAACACCCACGAGGACTGTGAGCTCTGTCAGCCCTGCAGTCTGTTGACTCATGAGACACTGGTAATACTTACATTTTGAGCCTTTCTCCAGAGGGGAGAATGGAGAATATCTGAAGGGCTGGATATTCATCCCAGTATCTGAGGAGAGCCCTGAGTTCCCAGCATGGTTTCCTGTCCTCCTGGCAGCATAGGCATCTGCTGGTTTGGAACAAACAGCCTGCACCTCCCTGGGCGAGTCGGGGCAGCTGGAGATGGATTTGTTTTCTGTTGATTTCATGGCAGTGTTGCTGCACAGGCCAGTGCCTTGGTGTTGAGGAACAACATCCTAGAAGAGACGCCCAGTGAACTGCCGACTGCTCCACAGCTACCCAATCTGCATGCCAAGCGTAGGAAGCGGTCAGACCACCCTGATGGCATCAACAAAGCCATCATGTTTGCTGACATTTCAAGGGAACAGAGAAGGGAACAAAAGCTGGGAACAAGAGCTAGGAACAAAGGTCTTTGATCTAGTGTAGAACGGCAATTGGAAGATAGGGACCTGAATTGTAAATGCCAGATCCAAGATCCTTTTTGGAGGGGAGGGATTTTATACCTCAGTCCAGATCCTAAAGGTGGGGCTTGAGTTTGGTCTCCATGGAAAGAAAATTGTGCTGAAAACTGAGTGCCCTGTGAAATAAAAATGAAAGGCAAAGAAAACCAACGAATAGTTGAGGAGATGGAAGAAGTCAGAAGCCAGGGAATGTAAGACGTTCTGTATAACCAATCTGGAAACAGGATGTCTTCTCCAGTGAATTCAGGCCTTCTTTCCCACTCCCCACCAACTGCCCTTCCCTGAAATGCTCAGAAATAATACAGTTTCTCCCCAGATTGCCTCTGGGTAGCTTCTTGCCATTATTGTGGTATTTAGTTATGAGAGAACCATTCAACAAAAAGGCAAAAATAAAATCCCAAAAAAACAAACAACAACAACAACAAAAAGCATTAGAAGTGAAACCAAGCCACAGAGTGTGAATTCGATTCCAAACAGTCCCAGGCACAGGGCTACTGAAGTCTGGTCTTTTGGTGCAAGGCTAGCTTTTAGGACAACCAACCCAAAAAAGATACTCCAAGAATCAGATTTGCCATCTCTGACTCAAATTCCCTGAGGGTTTACTCCATGTGTCTAGATTTTGGCTGGAAGTTTGGGTTGGGAGAGTCTTTCTGGTTTGGTAGAAGCTTGGGAAGAATTGAGCCTCTCCCAGAAAAAGACATCTGTGTGAGATTTTCAAGTCAACTTTCTGTGTCAGTGACTGATAAGCCAGCTATAATCTCTGTGCTTTACCAACTTCTGACCTTTTGGAGGTAAGTTTCTGTTTAGCAAGAGCTCAGACACAAGAAAACTGGCCATGTGGTTTAGTTACAGAGCAGGAATCAAAGCTGTGGGCTCTAACCTTAGCTCCTCCACTAACTCAGTGTGTGACCTCAGACTGCCAACTTATTTCTGTTTCTCATTGTTTTGCACCTATGGTATGAGAACGATACTTACCCTCTGTTAATTCATGACTCCTTGCCAAGGGGTTAGATTTTTGCTGACCTAAGCAAAGCACGTTCTGTCACACTGTGCTGGGGTTTTATCCTCACAATGGGGGACGTAAGATACAAGCAAGATTTCAAATGAGGGTTTTGAGTTTTGTTGTTGAAAAGCAAACCCTAGGGACTCTCCTCCTTTTTCTCTTGTTCATTGATGAGAAACACACAAAATATCCTAGGCTTCAGCTTGCAAGGAGCAGTGCTGCTGCCCTCAGAAGTGTATAGAGAGGAGCAAACACTAGCCAGTCAGTGATGATATCACTCGATGCCCACTAGAGCCAGTTCCTGTTTTGCACTGTGCTCCCTCTTCCCCTACCAGAAGACTTCCTTTCATCTGGATTCAGAATAAAAAAGTAGAAGGTTCCTCTAAATAAAAATTCTGCAAAATATTATATTACATTGAAGGTAATAATATGGGAGTGAATGGATTTCACCTTCTAGAAACAATATCTTTGAGTGTTTCTTTGGTTAATAAATAGAACTGAACCGCCGTGTTCCAGTGAAACATTTTAATTCTGTGAAATGCACACTTTCCCACTGGTAAATAATTTTTTTCTGGAAGATTTTCAAGTAGCCTTTCTTCCCGCATGCCTTAGCATCCAATTTAAACTCCAGATGCTGGTTGTGGTTGTCCCTTGTTGTAGCGAGTGCTGGCACTATATGCTGCCTTTTATAATTAGCACAGCAAGCTAAGCTCTTCCAGGGGGTCTCGCTGTGGCTTAAAAGGCATTGTCTGGTAACGACATGGGAAGGTCAGCAAGATTGTTTTGCCTTTGTCACAGCAGCCTATGCAGAACCATTTCCTCCAGGGTAATGTCCTGCAGCACGGCTCCCACCCCTTCCTTTAAGAAGGCAATTGGACAAGACACTAAACCTCAGGAGGCTTTTTACCACCATTAGCAATCACAGCATCATAGAATCATAGGGATTGAAAGGGATCTTGGGAGATGATTGAGTCCAACCCTGCTGCCAAAGAATGATCACCTAAGGCATGTCACACGGGAAAGCATCCAGACCAGTTTTGAAACTCTCTAGAGAAGATTACACATCTCTGGGCAGCCTGGTCTGGTGCTCCATTGACCTTACAGTGAAGCTTTTCCTTATGTTGAGGTGGGAGTTCCTGTGTTCCAGGTTGTATCCATTGCCCCTTGTCCTATCACAGGACATCACTGAAAACAGACTGGTCCCTTCTTGATGCCAATCCTTCAGATATTTGTAAGCCTTAGTAAGATCCATTGGACTCTCTCTCTAGTATGTGCCTGTCCCTCTTGAACTGGGGACACCAGAACTGGGCACAGTGCTCCAGATGCAGTCCCACTAGGGCAGTGAGGGGGAGAACATCCCTTGACTTGCTCACCACACTCTTCTTTATGAAGCCCAACCTAAATTTCCCCTCCTAATTTCATTCAGTCTCTCTTTGCTGCTACCCCTTGATCACCAAGAGCAAGCCCTTTCCCTTGGTAGTATTTGTACCCTGCGCAGGTTGATGTTGTGTTTCTTTATTTATCAAATATAAATTAAATTTTAGAGTCTCCACTGTAGATGTTCCTGCTTACAGAGAGGGTGGGATTGGAGAGGTGGGGGGATAGGGGGTGATCTCTAGATGACCTTTAAAGGTCCCTTCCAGTGCAAAGATTCTGTGATTCTCCTAGTAATTTTGGCCAGCCATGCCTGTTTGCCACCGCCGCTTTGTTCTTCCTTGCAAGTCAGTCCCTTGTAGATCATTAGAGTTTCTGCTCCTTTTCTCTTTCTCCTCCCCATATGCAGCGTGGTGTCCTGTTTTCCTTGTAACTGTAGCCATACTTACAGGCTTGAAAGATTCAAGGATTTTTCCATTAATAATCCCCACTCCCTTTTCCTGGTCAGTACATTGCTTAAGAGGGATTGAGGTAATTCATTCACGAATAGCAAACCCTGCTAAAAGAGAGGCAGGAAAATGTGAGCTTGGCGAAGCTTGTTTCTCTTGTGCACTCCATTAAAGTACAGTTTTGCTCCCAGAGCAGCTTTGGAAATGGGATACCATCCTATAAAGACAGCTTTTAGTTGATGCTGCTGGCTGCTAGGCACTTCCCTGAAAAGCCACTGAAACCATGTAGGTTGGAGCTCCCTACAAAGCACAAGGAGGTCTCTGCTCCTGATCCCACCATCCTGCTGTTGTGTGCAAGCAGTGGCATGGCTCCAGCTGAGTTTCACTGGGTGAGGTGCATCGTCTGTGCCTGAGAATGCTTGCCTGAATGTCAGCACTGCCAATTTCAGCAGTCCTGGCCAACTTCTGGTGTGAGAACATAGGTGGGCTTCTTTTCCCTTTGCATCTTACACCAGCCATTGAGATTTTGCAAATGTACCTTGAGTAAGAATTTCCTCCTGTGAGGAAAACTAAGCCACAGTTCAATGTCTTGTAACTCCACCAGCTCTGCCAGACTTGGGGCCACTTCTGCTGTTGGCTACAGTTGCTGGAGAAATTTTGCGACCCTCGGTGGGAATTTGCAGCCAGAAACTGGAAGTGTAATCCTTTGTTAAACTCCTATAATGACATGGGAGGATGACCAGCCAACAGATAGGAAAAGAAGACAATCACATTATAAGAATGTATTTTTTGGAAATATACATGATACTCATCTAGTAGGACCATAAGGAGCAGTAGCTGAGACTCTAAGGTCCTGTTCTGGTTGTTGCCAGGGAAATTTTAGTAAATCCCCTCCCCATCTCATCTGCTTAACCATAGTTTTAGGTGTGGTGTGGAAAATACAGGGGAGCTTTATTTCCCCAGTCACAAGAAACCACTGCTTGAAGGGGAACATCTCTTAATGCAAGCCAGCTCCTCGCCTTGTGTGGGACACTGTGGGGTTTGTGTGGCTGAGACACTGCAGAGGACAGACAGCACCGCTGCCATGTCTGGCTGTGCTCCTTGCACTGTCTCCTGTTGTGTGCCCTAACCAGGCTGAAGCCTGTAGTCGCAGGTTCTTAGGCTATTTCTTACACTGTGCAGCAAACTAGTAACTTCCTGGTGGGAGCAGGTAAGCCCATCAAGTTCTCTAATAGGACAAATAATTTGGATGTGGTGCTTGGGGATATGATTTAGGGTGCACCTTATAGAGTAGGGTTATTGGTTGGACTTAGTGATCCTGAGGGGGATTTTCCAACCTGAATGTTTCTGCATTTCTGTGATTTCTATGAAATGCAAGCCTTGGATGCCATGGCCTGTGGGGAGGTTCAGAATGTTGTCTGGTTAGGTTTTCCCTTCTCGGTGCGGCAGCTCATGCAGCGCTCGTGCGTGGAGCTGGAGCTCTTCAGCTTGGCATTAGCTGTGTTCTGCAATCATTGTCCAGTTTCTCCACTGTTGATGAAATGGTGCTGGCAGCTGTAGAGATTCCTCAATTTGAAAGAACAAAAATGAAGGCAGTGGCCTGGCGTAAAGGTCTTGGCATCTCCCACAGCTTATGACAGCGCTGCTGGAGCATGGGGGCCATGTCTGTAGTTTTTCTTTTGTAAGCTTACATTCCTTAGCAGTGTGAAATCGGCAGCTGTAATTAGTCTCTGATGTTCTCTGCTAATAAGTGATCTCTCTGGCACTTGCGAATGCCATCATCGCTGGGACATAGCTTTATTGTTTTGACCTCTTATCTTGTCTCTCTCCTCCTCTGTCAGAGAGGCCCCAGATGTTCTTCAACACTGCTAAGAAAAAAAAATTCATCCACTCCTGCTCCTCCCCATTATATCCCAGACTTCACTATTTTTTTTTCCTTTCTATTTTAAATTACTGCTTTACAATGTTAAAATACATCTAAATTACTTCTCTTGCTTTTTTGGAACCCCCACAACACCTGTCGATAAAGAGATGTAGCCTGTGCATACAGATGGTCATGGATAACTTGTCTGGAGGAGGAGGTGAGGCCCCATGCAACATTTTTGGTGTGTGTTTATAACACGTGACTGATTGTGAAGGACAAAGGGCTGATGAATCTGCTTCATCTGCTGTAGGGACATAGTTCAGTTCCTTGTATCCCAAATGGATGGAGCAGCTCATTCTGCACCAAGTTAGTGTTGGCACCTTGAGTGCATATTGTGATCTTACCTTTAAACATTGTCAAGAGTTAGAGCTAGGCCAGCCTCTAG
Source organism: Ramphastos sulfuratus (assembly GCA_013399055.1). Taxonomy (NCBI): domain Eukaryota; kingdom Metazoa; phylum Chordata; class Aves; order Piciformes; family Ramphastidae; genus Ramphastos; species Ramphastos sulfuratus. Next base: position 101,284 of record WBNM01005223.1, read on the forward strand.
ACAAATGACCAGACACTATTGCCCCTCTCCCTTCCCAAAGGAGAAGATGAGAATAAGGGAGAGAAACATATTTTTTTAATTTCAATTATTTATATTCCTCCTGGCCACTGTGGAGGAAAATGGCTCCTGCTAGTCCTCATAGAAAAGGACACAGATGGAGGCAGGAAGCCCATTTGCTTTGGGAGGAAAAGGGGCCTGACATCAACAGGAAGCACTGTGTGGTAGAGCTGCTCCTGCCTTTGAGTGAGAGGGGCCTTGAAAACAATGTTAGCCTGCAGTGTAGGGCTTGCTGGCAGGAAACGCATGCACGCTGATGTTTGCTGTGCAGAGGAAATGATAAGCACTACCTGGCCTGACTTGGAGCAGAGATAGCATGGTGAAAAAAAAAAGAAAAAGAAGGATTTCTGCATTTCTGTGATTTCTATGAAATGCAAGCCTTGGATGCCATGGCCTGTGGGGAGGTTCAGAATGTTGTCTGGTTAGGTTTTCCCTTCTCGGTGCGGCAGCTCATGCAGCGCTCGTGCGTGGAGCTGGAGCTCTTCAGCTTGGCATTAGCTGTGTTCTGCAATCATTGTCCAGTTTCTCCACTGTTGATGAAATGGTGCTGGCAGCTGTAGAGATTCCTCAATTTGAAAGAACAAAAATGAAGGCAGTGGCCTGGCGTAAAGGTCTTGGCATCTCCCACAGCTTATGACAGCGCTGCTGGAGCATGGGGGCCATGTCTGTAGTTTTTCTTTTGTAAGCTTACATTCCTTAGCAGTGTGAAATCGGCAGCTGTAATTAGTCTCTGATGTTCTCTGCTAATAAGTGATCTCTCTGGCACTTGCGAATGCCATCATCGCTGGGACATAGCTTTATTGTTTTGACCTCTTATCTTGTCTCTCTCCTCCTCTGTCAGAGAGGCCCCAGATGTTCTTCAACACTGCTAAGAAAAAAAAATTCATCCACTCCTGCTCCTCCCCATTATATCCCAGACTTCACTATTTTTTTTTCCTTTCTATTTTAAATTACTGCTTTACAATGTTAAAATACATCTAAATTACTTCTCTTGCTTTTTTGGAACCCCCACAACACCTGTCGATAAAGAGATGTAGCCTGTGCATACAGATGGTCATGGATAACTTGTCTGGAGGAGGAGGTGAGGCCCCATGCAACATTTTTGGTGTGTGTTTATAACACGTGACTGATTGTGAAGGACAAAGGGCTGATGAATCTGCTTCATCTGCTGTAGGGACATAGTTCAGTTCCTTGTATCCCAAATGGATGGAGCAGCTCATTCTGCACCAAGTTAGTGTTGGCACCTTGAGTGCATATTGTGATCTTACCTTTAAACATTGTCAAGAGTTAGAGCTAGGCCAGCCTCTAGACAAATGACCAGACACTATTGCCCCTCTCCCTTCCCAAAGGAGAAGATGAGAATAAGGGAGAGAAACATATTTTTTTAATTTCAATTATTTATATTCCTCCTGGCCACTGTGGAGGAAAATGGCTCCTGCTAGTCCTCATAGAAAAGGACACAGATGGAGGCAGGAAGCCCATTTGCTTTGGGAGGAAAAGGGGCCTGACATCAACAGGAAGCACTGTGTGGTAGAGCTGCTCCTGCCTTTGAGTGAGAGGGGCCTTGAAAACAATGTTAGCCTGCAGTGTAGGGCTTGCTGGCAGGAAACGCATGCACGCTGATGTTTGCTGTGCAGAGGAAATGATAAGCACTACCTGGCCTGACTTGGAGCAGAGATAGCATGGTGAAAAAAAAAAGAAAAAGAAGGAAAAAAAAAAGGGGTGAAAATAAAAAAAGGTTATTTTTCTTCACATTGGTTCAGAGCCTGTCCTTTGCCAAATGGAAAACAAAATAAAGAGGAAAATATGGAATATAAGAGGAATTCATTGTGAGGCTTGGAAACTGAGGGTTACAGCAGTGAATTAACTGGAGTTGCTCTTTTAGGAACAGCTGGATATTGCTTTTTTTTCCCCCTCATTGTTAGCATTGAAAATGTCCCTCACCTTGATAACTCTGGCATGTGTATTTATTGAGAGATGAAAGGAAGTAGAGGCTTGCATCCCATGTGGAACTGGAGGGATTTTCTGTAGGGAGGAAAAGTCATAGGAATATCTGCTCCCACTTGGGGCAGAAGGGTCTTGGGAATACAGAGAGGAGTACTGTATAGATTGTATTGTATTGTCTCTCCTGACTTAAACCTAGGTGAGAGGATACAAGCCTGTTTGGGGAACAAGAAGATACCATCATACTATTGTATTTTGTTCAGCCTTTTTTCTTCTTCATTTTCAGAGCCTGTAAAAGCCATATTGTGCCTCATTTCACCACTGACCTTCTGACAGCACTAGTTTCTGATACACTTATGCCTCTGGCAATCAGTTGCAGAGGTACAGTTCTCACAAGTCAGCCTTGGAGAAACCATGCCATATACTCTGGGCACATCTTGGTAGTTGTGTGCCAGCATCCTGGGATGGAGGTAGAAGCAAACAACGTGGCGGGAAATATTGTATTCTAAATAATCCCAGCTCAGCGTCAGATTCCAGAAGGCTGGTGGACTGTGTCAAACCATCTGCAAATGCTGTTCCGCAGCCTCTGCTATCCCTGTAGGCTTTGGGGAATGAGCAAGGTGCCCTCTTGCAACATATGTGAAGTGCTGATCTGCCACAAGGCTGGCAGATGGAGCAGTGCCATACTCCCTGTTGCCTCTAAAAGAAGCCCAGAAGGTGCAGCACAACATCCAGATGTTGGAGCCAGGCTGCTCAGCAGCTGCTTTTATAGCTTTTTTGTCCTACTGGGTATATGGAAAAGAAAATATGATCTCTGTGATCAAGTCATAGGTTCATAGAATGGTTTGGATTGGAAAGGACCTTAAAGATCACCTGCTTTCAACCCCATGCCCATAGGCAAGGACACCCTCAACTACACCAGACTGCTCAAAGCCTCATCCAACCTGGCCTTGAACACCTCCAGGGATTGGCCATCAACAACCTCCCTGGGCAAACTGTTTCAGTGTCTCACCATCCTTACTGTAAATATTTTTTTCCTAATATCTAGCCTAAATCTACCCTCCTCATCTTCAATCCATTCCTTCTTGTCCTATCAGTACAAGCCCTTGTAAAAAGTTCCTTTCTGGCTTTCTTGTGGCTCCCTTCGGGTGCTGGAAAGCTGCTATAAGGTCTCCCCAGAGCCTTCTTTTCTCCCCAACTCTCACAGCCTGTCTCCAGAGAGGAGGTGCTTCAGCCTCAGTCTGTGAGGTACACTATGGAATCAGAGAATAGAATTGATTTGGTTGGAAAAGATCATTGAGTCTGTCAACCCAACAGCACCGTGTCAAAGTCCCAAAGTGCCATGTCTGCACATTTTTGAACCTTTCCAGGGACATTGACTCCAAAACCTCCTTGGGCAGCCTGTTCCAATGCTTGACCACTCTTTCAGTAAGGAATGTTTTCCTAATATCCAACTTAAATCTCTCCTAGTGCAACTTGAGGCCACTTCGTCTCATTCTGTCACCTGATACTAGGGAGAAGAGAGTGACCCCCACCTCACTACAACCTCTACTCAGGGACCTGTAGAGCGTGAGTTCTCCTCTCAGCCTCCTCTTCTCCAGACTAAACAATCCCACTTTCCTTAGCTGCTCCCCAGAAGACTTACTCTCCAGACGACTCACCAGTTTTGTTGCCCTTCTTTGGACACACACCAGCACCTTAATATCTTTCTTGTAGTGAGGGGTGGAAAACTGAACTCAGTACTCAAGGCGTGGCCTCACAAGTGCTGAGTACAGAGGCACAATCACTTCCCTGGTAGTGCTCCTGGTGGTGCTGGCCACACTGTGCCTGATATCAGCCAGGATGCTGTTGGCCTTCTTGGCCACCTGATCACACTGCTGGCTCATTGACTTTAGCACATGCAGCCTTTGGAGATGAAAAGGTATTGCCAAAATGAGCCCTATCAATTGGCTACCCTTCTTAACTAAGCTACTGTGTGAAACCAATCACTGAGACTTGTTTTGGCATCTACTTGATGGTGTAGAAATCCCTGCATGCTTGAGGAATCCTTCCCTAAACGAATAGTTTTGCTTGGCTGCAAGTAAATCCTTCACCCAGAAAAGCTTTCAGCACAGTAGCAACACTGAGGGGAACACACAAGGTAAATAGACTTTGCTTGGGATAGGAGAGCTTGGAAGATGTCTGTGAAAAATAGCTGATTCTCTGGCTGGCAGAGCAACCATCAACGAGCAAGAGCACCAGCACACAGGCATGCATTCCCCAGATCTATGACATCAGCCTAGCAAGACTTTTGCAGCTTTTGACTCTGCAAATATCACCTTTAGGAGTTAGACTTTGAATGACACCTTATTTAAAAAAAAAAAAAAAAGCTATTTATCTGAGAAGAATTTTGGAGTAATGGCTGCCTAGGGAGGTGATGGAGTCTCTGTTCCTGGAAGTGTTTAAAAAGACACTGGATGTAGCACTTGGTGCCATGATTTATTTGATTAGATAATCATAGATTCATAGAATCAGCCGAGGTTGGAAGGGACCACAAGGATCATCTAGTTCCAACCCCCTTGCCATGGGAACCCTACCCTAGATCAGGCTGGCCAGAGCCTCAACCAGCCTGGCCTTAAACATCTCCAGGGATGGGGCCTCAACCACCTCCCTGGGCAACCCATTTCAGGCTCTCACCACTCTTATGATGAAGAACTTCCTCCTCACATCCAGTCTGAATCTCCTCACCTCCATCTTTGCTCCATNCAAAGATGTTGAACAAGACTGGTCCCAGGACTGATCCCTGAGGGACTCCACTTGTCACTGCCTCCACTTGGACATGGACCCATTGACAGCCACTCTTTGGGCGCAGCCAGCAAGCCAGTTCTTTATCCATCTAGTGGTCCACCCATCAAACCCATGTTTCACCAGCTTGGAAATCGGGACGTTGCATAAAAGGTTGGATTTGATGATCTCAAAGGTCTTTTCCAACCTGACTGATTCTGTGATTCTGTGGAATAGATAAAGTTGTGTGTATAAAAATGCAGGTATATATATGGATATGTATGCACACGTGTATGTGTTGATACACAGAGATATACATTTATTTATAGAATCATAAAATTGTTTTCTTTGGAAAAGACCTTTAAGATCGAGTCCATCTGTTAATCTAACTTGACCAAATCTGGTGCTAAACCTCGTCCCTCAGCAGCATATCTCTGCATCTTTTAAACTCCTTCAGGGATTGGGATTCAACCACCTCCCTGGGGAGCCTATTCCGGTGTTTAGTAGTTCTTTTTATTAAGAAATAATATTATGTATAGAGGCTGAGGGAGCTGGGATTGTTTAGCCTGGTGAAGAGGAGGCTCAGGGGAGACCTTATTGCTGTCTACCTGAAGGGTGATTGTGGCCAGGAGGAGGTTGCTTTCTTCTCTGAGGCAACCAGCACCAGAACAAGAGGACACAGTCTCAAGCTGTGTCAGGGGAAGTTTAGGCTCGAGGTGAGGAGAAAGTTCTTCACTGAGAGAGTCATTCACCACTGGAATGGGCTGCCGAGGGAGGTGGTGGAGTCACCGTCCCTGGAGGTGTTCGAGGCACGTTTGGACGTGGCACTTGGTGCCATGGTCTAGTCTTGAGGTCTGTGGTAACGAGTTGGACTTGATGATCTTTTTTGGAAGAGGTCTCCTCCAACCTTGGTGATACTGTGATACTGTGATACTGTGATACTGTGATATGTATCTGACCAGGTTCTGCTTCTGGCACAATTTTCTCCCTGCTGCAGCGATCGTGTCCCCTAAGCACTACCTAGGATGGGTAGAGCAGCAGTTTCATTTCATTAGACAAACATCAGCAATTCAAGTCACCCAACAGCTTAATCCTCTTCAAATAAAGAGTGACCTGTTTGCAGTCTCCTCTGAGCAGGGCTGGGAAGAGCATTTCTAGGTGACCTTCTGTTGCCAGGAGCAGTCTTAATTCTCCACTCTGTGTTGAACCATGTACACATCTTTTGCTCCTGTGAAGCTGGTGAAAACACTCCGATCATTTCTACACCTCGTTTGCTAGTATTTGCTTGCCATGGTAAGAAATAAGAAAGAGCAGGACAAGCAGATTTTTTTTTCCCCTTGTGAAAAATACTGCTGAATTCAATGGGATTTTTTGTATGAGTGTGGTTCTTTGGGTCAGACCCAGACAGGCTTGCAGTGAAAACACTCAGTCTAAATATATGCTCAGCAACTGAGCAAAGATGGAATGGATTTTGTACTGTTTGGCTTCAAACTATAATGACTGGTTATTGCTAGTGCCTTCACATGTTTGTTTTCAATCAGACTGACATCATGAAGCCTTATTTACTTTTTCTCAAAAGTGTGTTTTCATTTGCCTTTCACTTCTCAATTACAGACCTTATGTGTTTGTATTTAGGCTCCTCATCTGTCTCTCTCTGATATGTAATGATCCTCAACAATTTTCCCTACTCTTTGCCCAGAATCATTGACTATCCTTAAACCAGCTCAATTGGAATAACCTCTGGAAATTGCTGTATCTAGTCTTCACTAGGAAAGCCCTAAAGGCAAGATCAGTGAGAGGCCTGAGTGAAAGAGCATTGCTGCATAATCTAGTGTCAACCTCTATTGGTCCATCAGTGTGACAGAGGGCAAAACAAATATAAGAGAGAAGGTATAAATATGTTCTGTGAGATCCAGCCATGCAATTTTTCATCCATTTCAGAATTTGGCTCAGCTTCTCAGTTCTCGTCTGTTGCTACCAACCATTAACTTTGGCTCTCAGTGGGGTGATTGGTCCCTGCTCTCACTTTCACTAACCTGAGATCATTGCCACTGTCATTCTGCATTAGCTGGCACAGTTGGATGTACACTGAAAGCATGGGAATGGCTGTCATATACACTTGCAAATGACTTGCCGTGCAGCAAGTGTGGGAGGAGAACCTTCAGTGATAACAGACCTCCAGCCTATCCTTGCATGCTGAAAGGGAGAATGGACATTTCCAGGGAAAGAACAACAGAAAGAACTATAAGGCAGCCCATTTTACTGCAGCACCTTAGTTCATAGGACACTGCCCAACTCTTTGCTTCACCCTGGCACTTCACCAGCAGGATAGCAGCAGCAGCATTTTTCCTGAAGCTCCCGGGAGCATTTATTTGGGAATTAATTGCTTTGTCACCATCATACATCACCACAAAAGTGGACTGAGGATCTGTCTAACAGTGAGACAGTATGACAGAACAGCACAGAAGCTCCAGGCATATTCTATATCCTAGAGAGATTGCTATAGATTTTGGTGTACAGAGGTGGTGTTTGTGAAAGGCACAGTATAAAGGACTTCAAAAGTGTTTAACCAGTAGCTGGTGTTTTTCACATGCATGTCAAGATCTAAGCACCCAGATTCTCTTTCTAACAGTCCCAGAAGGCTTCCTTATAAAGAAAAACCTGAAAGCGCTGTTGCTTGGCACACCAAAGACCAAGCTGAAAAGGAGTAATGATCAAACTAGCATTGATAGCCAGGTAGGATGTATGCATTGATCCCCTTTGAATTGCCTTACTCCAGATTCTGGGATCCTAAGAGTCATCTGTAAGAGCTCCTACGTGTCAAGGGAGATGTTGGTTTCTACACTCTTTTTACAAGTCACCTGTAGAGTAATTTTGGGACTATAAGAAACTGAGCAAGTCTGCATCAGCTAGCAGGGTTAGGTAAAAGATGGAGACTGTGCAATTTTTTTCCTGACTTACTTCTGAAACATTTTCAAATGAAAATCATAGAATCATAGAATGGTAAGGTTGGAAGGGACCTCAAGGATCATCTAGTTCCAACCCCCTGCCATAGGCAGGGACACCTCCCACTAGCACAGGTCACTCAAGGCCTCATCCAACCTGGCCTTCAACACCTCCAGGGAGGGAGCAGCCACAACCTCCCTGGGCAACCTGTTCCAGTGCCTCACCACCCTCACTGGAAAGAACTTCCTCCTAACATCCAGTCTAAATCTCCCCTCTGCCAGTTTAAACCCATTACCCCTTGTCTTGTCATTACAAGACCTTGTAAATAGTCCCTCCCCAGCCTTCCTGTAGGTCCCCTTCAGATACTGGAAAGCTACTATAAGGTCTTCTTGAAGCCTTCTCTTCTCCAGGCTGAAGAGCCCCAACTCTCTCAGCCTGTCCTCATAAGAGAGCTGTTGCAACCCTCTGATCATCTTTGTGGCCCTCCTCTGGAGTCACTCCAACAGTTCCATGTCCTTCTTGTGTTGGGAGGAAGACCAAAACATACTGAAAGGAGGAGGAAAAAAAAATGAAGTCCATATATTTTTCTCTCCCTGTTGCCAGCAGTTAATCAGGCTTACATTGGTGTCCATGCTTAAGAAGAGAGGAAGGAAAACATGATACGGTGTGACATGTGCAGTCCATAAGCTTGTTTATTGCTGAGGATGAAAGAGACTGGGCACTCAAGAGACTTCAAATGGAACCTACATCACTGGCTGTCCATTCCAACACACAACATCTGTCAGCACTCTTCCCTTGCAGGCTACTTCTCCCAGCTGCCTTGAGCACTGCCCAGCTTATTCCTGTGCTCCATCAGTGTTGACACAGTCTTTGAATTTGGTTGTGATTTTAGTATGTATTAGCAGAAAAAAACATTAATGGCAGGATTCCTGTCTCACAGCCTGCTTATCCTCATGCTATCTAGGCATTTGCTGAGATGGAGATCAGTTCATGATATGCATATTCAAAACTGTTCTGATGTTTTTGCTTTCTACCTGAGAAGAGTTTGTACTGATGTAGCGGTTGATCTCTTCTCCCTAGTAACAAGTGATGGGACAAGAGAAAATGGCCTCAAGTTGCACAAGGGGAGGTTTAGATTGGATATTAGCAGAAACTTCTTCACTGAAAAGGTTCTTGAACATTGGAACAGGGTCCCTAGGGAGGTGGTTGAATCCCCATCCCTGGAGTTGTTTAAAAGATGCAGAGGTGTGGTACTGAAGAGCATGGCTGGGCATAGACTTGGTAGAGTTAGATAACAGTTGGACTCAGTGATTTTAAAGGTCCTTTCCAATCAAAGTGGTTCTATGACTCTATGATTCTACTATATACCTGAAGCAAATATGAGTGATAGTGTGTAGAAAAAGAGACATCGTCTCTTTTCTTTGGCGGAATGGGAGTCTCCCAAGTCCCTTTTCTCAGGTAGTATAAATTGTCCAGTTACTCCTGCCTCCAGAATTAATTGCCCCAATCACTTGCGTTGTGGTGAACAAAATGCTGTGAACAACATCCATCCTAATCTGCTGTGGTTCAGAGTTGATATGATTCAAGTAGCTATGTGAGTATGTGCACAGCTCCTTGACCTGCCCTGCAGAACCTAAGCTGCTATTTTCTGAGGTGGCTGTGCTACAGAGTCATAAAAGGTAGGAATGGAGATATCCTGTTTGGTTATCTGGCTTTTTTTTTTTTTTTTTTTTTTTTTTNTTTTTTTTTTTTTTTTTTTTTTTTTCTTCAGGAAACCCACAGCAGGATGTTTTCCTAACAAAACTATTCTAGTATTTAGCCCAACCTCTTTTCAAAAGTGCCTGCGTGACAGAATTTGCCAGCTATGTCAAGGTGCTAGTCACGTTTTAGAGGGGCATGGTGACTTCCAGGCTTGAGAGTCAGCATTTGATGTCTGCTTGTTCAGGGCTTTCTCTTAGGCTTTCTTTGATGTGTGTTGTTAATGAGCTGGCCAGACCTGCCACAGGCTGTTCCGTTTCTGCCTGAAACATTGGAGTTGTCAGATCACTCTGGAAAATCAGGTGGTTTTTTCAGTGATGCCCAGTGACAGGACAAGAGATAACAGGCACAAAATTGAACTGAGAACATTACATTTTGTGCTGACTTGGGGCTAATTGGAATATTTTAATGGAGAAAATTATATTATAGGCTGCGAAAAGGAAACAATGGTGATGTCTACTTCACTCTTAGGCTTGCTGAGATGTTTAAGTACTCAAAACATAGATAACATAGTGTCTCTGGGGCACAGCGTCTCCGTCTAGCAACTTCTGGCTTTTTCTCCTCTCTGCTGAGTGATTTCACTAACCGCTTTCCTTCTAACCCCCCTGGCTGATCCTCCAAGCTCACCTTGCGCATAAGGCAAACCTTGGGGTAAGGTATAGGGGTGGGGAGAAGGTGGAAGGGTGATTGGGAGCCCCTCCTGGGGTCTCTGATTTCTGGGAGGGGTGTTGTGTTTCTGTATTACCTTTACCTAGTATATTTCTGTAAATATTCCTGTATATAGTGTATATATCTGCTTGTACATTGTGCTGAGCTGTAAATAGAGCTTCAGTCCTTAACTTCCAGCTGGTTGAGTTCTAGTCTGGGTCATTTTACGAAGTGTAGGGGCGGGGAACTCCCAAACCTTCACACATTTAAACATAAGGAGATACTTTCCTTTGAAAGTGCTGGAGTACTGGACCAGGCTGCCCAGAGAGGAGGTGGAGTCTCCTCTGAAGGCATTCAAAACACCCCTTGATCGCCTTCCTCTGCATGTCGTATTTAGGTACATGAAATGCAATCTGGGTTTAATATCAATGGGAAGAAACCCCACTTCATTAGTGGTGCCATTGACTTCATTCAAACTAGGATTGCAGGCTGTGTTGAAATGCATTTGCTTGAAAGCTGATCACCGCATTCCACACAGTGCTCAGCATTTCCACTTCCCAGCCAGGCCATGAAGGGTGGTGGCTCACAACATCTGACAGATTTGAGCTCTCTTTTTCCTACATCTTTGCCCACCAGCAGCACAACTCTGTTCAAGATGATGTTTTCATAGCAGGGCACAGTACTGTTCTCCTAACTACTGTGACCTTGCAGAAGAAGAGAAGGGAAAGAAAGAAACAAACAATAAACAAAATGGTATGAAATGTGTGACTTAGATGGTGATTCAGCTTTGCTGTCCACACAGACAGGATCACCTTGGCACCAGCTGTTTGTCTTTTTATAACTACGTTTATGGTAGCAAAGGGGGAAGAGGCAAGGAGGGGTCTAACAGGGTGATTTAGTTTTAAGCCTGTGTGGTGTTGTTCAGCTATTTCATATTATTCATGAGATGTGTGCTTGCATGGGAGGGGTCATGGTAGCTCAGTGCTAATGGCCAAGCACAACACTGGAATTTGATGGCGAGATGGTTTATTTTTGCTTCTTCTGTAAAATGAATTTAGTGCTGGTGAAAAGTGTGTATAGACATGCTGGAGGCTGCAGCTCTCTGTCCTTAGAGCATTTGTGTTCAGGCAGGACAAATTCTCTGCTAGTTCTGACAAATTCACCACTGAGCAGGGGAGATCCTCTGCTGTGATTTCAGATGCTGTGGTTCCCTCTATCCCTGGAAAAGGAGAGGTGGAAGGCAAATGATACCTGGGGGTAAGGCAGGAATTATACATAGCTGCCAGGGGTTAGAGCTACACATTGGGATGTAAGCTGGAATTGTGACTGCTGTGCTGGGCCAGGGCCAGGGAGGACAGCAGCATTTGATCTTCACTGGAATCTGTTTCTCAGACAACTTTACGCACAGTGAAAATCAGACAAGCTCAGCAAAAAGGAAAAAAAAAAAAAGGAAAAAAAGGGAAGCAATCTAGTGAATCAGCAATCAGCAGTAAAGCTCGTGATTTAAAGTAGGAAGCACCAGGAAATGCAGAAACATTTCACATCAGAGATACTGACTTTCAAGTCAATGCTGTTCCTTTCCTGTGATTAAGAGGCTAAGTTAATGTATTAGTATTTTCTAAAATGTGTACTGGTTTGTTATTTTTCTTTGTACAAAACAACAACTCTTCCTCAGTACAGAGAGAAATTCTTATTTTATTTAGGAGATACTATTTCCTAATTTAGTCATTTAAATTGAAACAAGAGACTCTTTTGACCTTTATTGTTACGCCATTGACGTAACATGGTAAGATGCAAATGATACTTAATGAAACCAAAATGGTGAAAGAAGAAGGCCCACAAGTTTTTTAATAGTTCAGGATTATTTTTTGGGGAGAAATTAGAAAAAAAAAACAAACAAACAAAGACAACAAAACCAAACCAAAACAAATAAAGCAAACAAACAAGCAAGCAAACAAAAAAGCCCCAACCCCTTACTATTTCCTGCAAGTTAAACATCAAAACACTGGTGTTTCAGGTCAAATGGAAAGTCTGCATTTATCCTCTCATTGCTTGAACTAAAATTAAATTAAAAGTAGACAGGATAAGAAACCTCCTCCATGTGGTGTAAAGCAACTACTAAGGAGAACCTGAGTAGCTTTGTCACTGATTTTTATTCTTTTAAGGACCCTTCTGAGAGAACAACAGAGAAAACCAAAGCCTGCTGCTATTCAGTCCAAGTTCAGTCCAGTGTATCCTTAGCATATGACCCAGTTCAGGTTAACTAAAGTTAAGCACATCCTTATTGGACAGCATTCACACTGACTGGTTAGGGTGGCTGTCTTAGCAACCTCCTCACTAAGGTCCTTCTGTAGCCCAGGGAGACTAAGAGTTTGTTCTAGAAGGTGGCACTGAAGGCCACAGGTCATTGATTGCATCTCCTGCTGGACCAGGCACTTTCCTGCTCTTTGCTGACTTTGGTGGAAGACCAGGAAGACGTTAGATGAGATAGCTCCCTCTCTTGCTAATGTCTCCTCATACTTGGGCTGCTCATGATTTAGTTAGGTACCTGCTTAAAGGTTTCCCCAGCTCTGATCCAAAATGCTCAGCCTTTTGCCAGGTGAAGCCTTTGTCAGGCAGGTTATGAGTGAGCATCTTGCTTGCTGGTGGGGAGGTTTGGTGGATGGTAGTGCTATGGCTGGGAAGGAACAGAGGAAAAGACAGTCATCGTCCCCCAGCCCCATCCCAGCAATGCCATGAGGCAATGGGCTCAGTGCCTATTACTAGCGCTGGAAGCCAGAGAGATTAGACGGGGAGGAAGGCATGATACCTAGATGTAGCACATATGCAAAGGAGATGGCACAAGCTGTGGCCAACACCCTTGTGGAGGTGACTGCATATGTACACTGATCTTGGAGGTGATACCCAGTGAGAGTGGCATGAGTTACTGTGACCACCCTTCTGGTTTATTTTTGTCCAGGGAAAGAGGAGTATTGTCTTGTGTGTGCAGTATGTTTATAACTCAATTTCCCTTCTGACGGATGCCTTGCTCCATGCTCTCTTCTCCTCCTCCATCTGGTTTCTATTGTAGTTTTAAATGAGGACAGTTTAGCTGTCTGGCAGAACAAGCTGGGTCTGTGTGACACCAGCTGCTTCTTCCAACTTCCAAGCCTCCAGCACAGTTTTAATTATAGAAGTGTCAAGATTGGATACCCCCCCCCCTTCTATGCCTGCACGCACACACACAACCCCTGCTACAAATCCCCATCCACATCTGATCTTCCTTCAGGAGATACCCAGCTCTGTCATTTACATGTGCCCTGTAATGCTGATATACTCCTGATGTAACTGTAGGTGATCTTGCAGGGATCTATGATAATAGACTCATAGAATCAACCAGGTTTGGAAGAGACCTCCAAGATCATCCAGTTCAACCTATCACTGAACCCTAGCCAATCAACTAGAGCATGGCACTAAGTGCCCCATCCAGTCTTTTCTTGAACACCTCCAGGGACAGCGACTCCACCACCTCCCTGGGCAGCCCATTCCAATGCCAATCACTCTCTCTGTCAAGAACTTCCTCCTAATAGCCAGCCTAGACCTCCCCTGGCACAACTTGAGACCGTGTCTCCTCGTGATGCCTATACTGTCTCTGGCAAGGAGCATTCCTATATTTGACCTGAATGTGTTCCTATGTGATTCCTAGGTGATTCTGCTTTAGCAGGGCGGTTGGACCAGCTGATCTTCAGAGGTCCCTTCCAACCCCTACCATTCTGTGGTGTTATGTGATTTTGTATGTAAAGGATATGCTAGAGCTTGTATCTCCTCTCGCTCAGAGTTGATCACAATCTTTGTTTTGGTTCATTAGTAGTCATATCTGAAATAATCAAACCACCTTAGAAACACTTGGAACTGGGAGGGAACTGTTTGCTAATGGTCTAACTTCACCTCCCTCAAATGCCCAAAAAGACTCAGCTTTGTAGGAGATCAGAGCTGCTTAGGAATTTCAAAGCTGCAGGTTCTACTCAAAACATTTATTGTGCTCCAGTTTTACACAAGCACTGCATTTAAGGGCTTGCATTGCAGGAATCTGCTGCAATCCCTTCACCTCCAAGGACCTGAGGTCAAAGACTGTAATTTTTGGTTGCAAGTGAGATGTGTCCTATGTGGGATTCTTTGCTGACATCACAAAACTGCCACACGTTTTGGTGCAACTTGCTGTTTGTCTTCATAAGAGCCAAAGAACTGGTATGGCAGGAAATCACATACATGATGAGCGATGGGCACTGGCAGAGATATCTGAGATACCTAGGGCTGGAAAAGCAGGGAAGATTGAAGGGCTGGAGTAAGGCACACTGGCAGAGCCATATCTGCAGCCTATGGGTTGTCCCCACTGTGCATTCAGTCATTTTTAAAAAAGGGTTTAATTTTATGTTTGCTATAGA
>WBNM01005223.1:115931-150785 GCA_013399055.1 Ramphastos sulfuratus
CTTTTTTTTTTTTTTTCACTTACTAGTACTCAACAGATGGATCTAGCATCCTCTGGTTTGCCTGAGAGATGTTTGCTTACTTGCCTGAGGCCTCTTGACCTAATTTATCCAAAGGAAACTTAAAACTCAGCAAAAAAAAAAATCTGATTTTATGAGTCTTACTTCCAGGAGGTCAAATTAGACACGACAAACATCAGTATACAGATTTATTCTTACATATTTATTCTTAACACTAAGGCTTTAAAAATTGTTTACTAATAGGTGCTGTAGGCATGGGCCCCATTTTTGTGGTAGCTAAGCACCATCACATGGAATTTGTTTATATGAAAGACTGTATAATTTTTAAACAAACATTGTCAGGTGGGTGCCTGATCAATCTTTTCTGCTCAATTAATTCTTCTTTGACCAGTGTGATGGTTTGGGAGTTCCCTGCCCCTCCACACTTTGTAAAATGACCCAGACTAGAACTCAGTCGGCTGGAAGTTAAGGAATGAAGCTCTATTTACAGTTTAGCACAATATACAAGCAGATATATACACTATATACAGGAATATTTACAGAAATATACAAGTTAAAAGTAATACAGAAACACAACACCCCTCCCAGAAATCAGAGACCCCAGGAGGGGCTTCCAACCCTTCCACCTTCTCCCCACCCCTGTACCTTACCCCAGAGTTTGCCTTACGCGCAAGGAAAATTTGGAGGATCAGCCAGGGGGAGTTAGAAGGAAAGTGGTTAGTGAGGTTACTCAGCAGAGAGGAGAAGGCTAGAAGCTAGACCACCCGAGATGCTGTGCCCCAGAGACTGACTTATCTATGTTTTGAGTACTTAAACATCTCAGCAAGCCTATGAGTGAAGTAGACATCACCATTGTTTTCCCTTTCACAGCCCATAGTATAATTTCCTCTTAAAATATTCCAATTAACCTCAAACCAACACAACTGGATAGCATGGAGTAGTACACCCATTCTCCCACACAAATAGATCTGAAGTGAACATGGATCTGCCTAGCTTTCATTTTTGCTGTTTACATTAGCTTTCTTCTCGGAGACCCCTAGCAAGAAAGAAATGCAATATGCCGTGTGTGCATAGCTGCTGACACCAAGATGCTGCAGCTGACCATCCAGAAATGAAGAGGCTAGAAGTCACTTGCCTTTCCTTCTTCTTCTTCTTCTTCTTTTTTTTTTTTTTAATTTTTATCTTGAAATTTCTAGCATGCTCATCATCATATGATCTGAGTTCCCTGCTGCAGTTACACATAAGCAGTAAGATCCTCTTTCTTGATATGTCACTCGGGCTTTTCTTGAAAGGATTTCACAGAATCACAAAATGATAGGGGTTGGAAGAGACCTCCAGAGATCATTTAGTTCAATACCCTGCTAGAGTGGGATCACCTAGACTAAATCACAGAGAAACACATCCAGAGCGGTTTGGAATGCCTCCAGAGACAGAGACTCTACAGCAGTTCTGGGCAGCCTGTTCCAGCACTCGAGAACCCTCAAAGTGAAGAATTTTTGCCTTATCTTTGCATAGAACCTCCTGTGTTCTAATTTGTGTCCATTGCCCCTTGTCCTGTCACTGGACGCCGCTGAGAAGAGTCTGTCTCTATTCTCCTGACACCTTGTAGATATTGATAAGCATTAATGAGATTCCCCACCCCGCCCCCAGTCTCCTCTTTTCCAAGCTAAACAGCCCCAGCTCTCTCAGCCTTTCAGAAATGTCATACTTTTCCTTTACTCTGTCTCCTTTCACATCATCTAGTCTTCTTAGAAAGTAAGTGCTGTAGCGACTGAAAAGAATGCTTCCTGTGATCCTTTTGAGAGGCACTGATGTGCCTTCTCAAATGTCCTTGAGGAGAGAATCATATAGCTCTGTGACTTCTGTGGATGAAGCTTTGACCCTGTAGACTTCAACTGTTCTTTTTATGATTTCATGATTTCCCATGAACATTGTTGTAGTAGTAGGCTAGGATCCCTGCCAGAATTTCCACTGTTAGTCTTAGCCCAACAGCCTGAGGGTCTTGAAAATCAGCCCAAGGGGTTTGAGTGTAATAACAGTGTGACTAAGGTAGTTGATCACAAAACCATCAAATTTCCCCTGTTCATAGAATCATAGAATCAACCAGGTTAGAAGAGACCTCCGAGATCATTCAGTCCAACATATCACCCAGCCCTAGCCAATCGACTAGACCATGGCACTAAGTGCCTCATCCAGTCTTTTCTTGAACACCTCCAGGGACATAGAATCACGGAATCAACCAGGTTGGAAGAGACCTGTTGTTTTGGAGAAGCTCCTTTAACTAAGGAGAATTAGTCTGTTTGGATCATTCAGGCTTTCAAGAAATCACTGGCACTTCGTGTATTCCAGCATGTGGGCTGGCCAAAAGACAAGACAAAGGACACACAAGAAAGACTTACATACCTCCTTCGGTAAGAGACAGGAGGGTAGCACTTTCCTGATTGTCTGGGCTCAATGAGTGTGTCACTGAGGTGGGCACCATCTTGGAAGCTCTCCTCAGCAGAACCTGTGGCCTGGGCTGCCTGATAGGGGCAAGTCCACCTATTAGTTGGCTCAGTGGCATACAGTAATGTACCAGCAGTTCTTTGTTCAGGCTGTCCTAGGAGCACTGTCTTTTGATGCAGCCTGATGAAGCACATGTTAATAACTCATTACAGTCCTGAACTTTGAGCAGGAATACAGAAGGAAAGGTCCATCCAGAGCAATTACCTCTGTGGTGTTGTAACTGCTGTTAAGTGGCTTTGTCATCAAATGTATGGCTTAGTCTGTTTTCTTCCACACAGCTTTCCAAAAGCACAGTGCAGCAAAGTCAGCACTATGGTGGGGTGCTTCAACTTCTTCATTTACTGCTTTTTTGTGCTTGTGCTGTGTGGAGCACTGCGTTAAGTATACAGAAGTTTCTAGCACCTAATAAGGAAGGCTTCTCTTGCTGTTATTGTTATAACCAGGGTTGTTATAGTACTGGGGACAGGGAGGCTTGCTCTGACCAAGGGGATGAAGGTTTGCTATACCTATATAATGGGGAAAAAAAATAAACTTGTGCTTTGGGTCCACACTGGGATGTAAACATTGTGCCTCAAAGCTCCTCTCAGCTTTAAGGCTGGCAAAGTCTTTGGCTGGTTATGTTGATGGAGTTCTTTTGAAGCCTATGTCAGATTTTGTCAGTGTGCAGGTCTAGTCAATATTTGAAGTTTGTACCCACTCTGTGGGAGTTTTTGAGCACTAAACTGTGGGTATGTAAGCTTATATGGAAGTGCAAATGCTAGTTTGATTTTCATCCAAGCCAATCAGACGGTTTTGGCACAATTCAGTGAGGCTGGAGCTCTGTCTTGAGGAGAGGGGAGGTTCCAGGGACTGCATGTTTTACTTCATGCTTTCAATTAGAATCAAACTGCTTCTTTTTCTGGAAAGAAAAGAGAAAGGGAGAGAGAGAAACCCTACCTTCCTTCCCACCATGTTCCTGTGACCTCAGGGTTGGTCATTGTCATATGTCAATGAGTGTGGTGTGGTAGAACCACAGCATATCTTCACTTTGTAAATTGTCTATGACCACTTTCTGGGGGGGGAATATTTTTTAATTTTCCCTCTATTTCTCCCATTGCTGTGCCCTGCCTTGGGTTTGCAGAAAGACTCTGCTGTTGTTTCATGAAACCGTCTCCTCTGTGCTGACTTGTAGAAGTGCTTGGTGTGTGTTCATTAGGCATCTTGGCTTGTTTTCCTCTCCTAGTGCCCTACGTGCTGAAGAGCTGTGCAGAGTTCATTGAGACTCATGGCATTGTGGATGGGATCTACCGACTCTCAGGAGTGACATCCAACATACAAAAGCTGAGGTAAGGGCAGCCAGGCTGAGTACCAGAGGGTTTTGGTCGAATTGCTTGGTACTCATTCTCTGTGAGTCCTTTGGGCACGGACTAGGGCCAACAGATCTCTAGGTTGATGCAGAAGATAAACCAGCTCTGAAGCTAGTAACAGGGAAATACAAAGTCCGTGACAGAGAAAAAGTTATCTCCCTGTGTATCCATTAATGGGAAATGCCTGGAGGGTCTCAGCACAAATGCCGAGTTGTTCTTTCTCTCACTTCAAGACAAGGAAATCTTTTTATATCAATTTGGAGTCCACTCACGATACTATGTTAGGGAAACCAGAGACCAGTTGAAGCCTTGGAGACAAACTGAGCCCAGCTATTGAGAGACCTCTGCTTTGAAGTTTGGGGTTTTCTTCTAGCTGTAAAAGAGTATTTATGGTGGACTACTGGGATGCTACAGCTATTATTTGCTTACATTATTATGTTTCAATGTTGTTTCAGACAAGAGTTTGTGTCTGACCAATGCCCAGATCTGACAAGGGAAGTTTACCTCCAGGACATCCACTGTGTGGGGTCACTCTGCAAGCTCTACTTCAGGGAACTGCCCAACCCACTCCTCACTTATGAGCTCTACAAGAAATTCACGGTGAGACCCTTTGCTGTTCATTCCCATTCCTACCCAGCAGTGTGGATGTGTTGCAGGTTCCTCCATGACAGCTGTTTGGGATTCATTCTGAAGTCCTGGCTTCTGGTGCATCTATGTGTATAAACATTTCCCAGTGCTCTTCCCTTCTCATCTTGTGCTGGCTCTCTTTCCCTGTCCTTGTTTCTTTCCCCTATTTTGAGTTTATTTCTCTCAGTTTCTCTGCTGTTTCCTCCCCTTTATCTTGGTAATTTTTCCACTCCATTGCTTCCCTACTGTTGCTCTTTCTCCTCACTGTGCACCTCCTCCCAGAATTACTAATTCTCTTTCTTTTCCTCATTACTGTCCATCACCAAGAGTCTTCTGGGTAACCTAGGGCTTGTGATCATAATCATAAGGGAGCGGTTTCATCCTCCCTGTCCCTCTGACAGTCCCTGACACGTGCACAAACTGATTGTTCAGACCACATGTAAAGCACCAGCCTTTCTGCATCTGTAGCATTTTTCATGCAGCTTGTCAGAGTGCATAGGAGGAGGTTATGTCAGCTATGGCATATCAGTTCCATCGCGATCATGTCATAAATACAAGCGGCAGAGGAAGAGTGGCAGCTGGCCAAACACAAATCTCTAACCTTGTTTAAAGAGGTTGTAATTCGAAGAGAAGTTGCTTGATTCTGCAAAACAACCATAGATTATACATGGATACAGCTGGAGCCTAGGAGCAGACTGCGGGGGAGCAGAAAAATAAGACCACCGAGC
Source organism: Ramphastos sulfuratus (assembly GCA_013399055.1). Lineage (NCBI taxonomy): Eukaryota > Metazoa > Chordata > Aves > Piciformes > Ramphastidae > Ramphastos > Ramphastos sulfuratus. Next base: position 121,156 of record WBNM01005223.1, read on the forward strand.
CTGAATTTTTAGAGTCGGCTAATTTTGATGACAGAGAATATTTTATTAAAAGAGGGCACAGCATGCCATGCTTGTTGATAAGATTGCCTACTTCTTGCCATTCTAAATCCACTCTCAGTTGTTTATGACACCAATAAATTTAAATCCAGTCATTCGGGCTGGAACCTTATGTGCTAGAGGTGTGAATTTCCAGCTAAAAGAATTCACTGCCTTCTTAAAACAGCTGGGGTGGGAGAAGGAGAATGATTGTTTTCTCAGTGTTAGAAACATCCGTTCTTTGTTAGGAATTTCTGTCATCCTACTCTTTCCTATTTGCTGAGAGGTGGAGACAGACATCGCCAAAAATGTCAGACATTGCCGAGAACAAGTTTTACAAAATCATGTCCAAATGGAAGGGGAAGTGGCAAGCGACTCTAGCTTCAGATGTCACTGTTTGTGTTGCCTCTAGCCTGAATCAAGTACTTCCAAATGAACTGTTATGGCACAGGAGGCACTGAGAGACATCCACATGGTCTACAGAAGAAGATTCTCTCTGTTGCCTGTTACAAGGAAACATAGAATCACAGAATGGTTTAGGTTGGAAGGGACCTCAAAGATCATCCAGTTCCAAACCCCCGCCATAGGCAGGGACACCTCCCACTAGAACAGGTCACTCAAGGCCTCATCCAACCTGGCCTTCAACACCTCCAGGGAGGAAGCATCCATAACCTCCCTGGGCAACCTGTTCCAGTGCCTCACCACCCTCACTGTAAAGAACTCCTTCCTAACAGCTAGTCTAAATTTCTCCTCTGCCAGTTTGCTCTTCGTCCTGTCATTACAAGACCTTGTAAATAGTCTCTCCTCAGTGCTCCTGTAGGCCCCCTTCAGATACTGGAAGGCTACTACAAGGTCTTCTCAAAGCCTTCTCTTCTCCAGGCTGCAGAGCCCCAACTCTCTCAGCCTGTCCTCATAAGAGAGCTGCTGCAGCCCTCTGATCATCTTTGTGGCCCTCCTCTGGACCTGCTCCAACACTTCCATGTCCTTCCTGTGCTGGGGACTCCAGAACCGAACACAGTACTCCAGATGGGGTCTGATGAGAGCAGAGTAAAGGGGCAGAATCCCCTCCCTTGCCCTGCTGCCCACACTGCTCTTGATGCAGCCCAGGACTCAGTTGCTGTCTGGGCTACAAACACACTGCAGGCTCATGTTGAGCTTTTCATCACCACACACCCCCAAGTCCTTTTACTCAGGGCTGCTCTCAACCATTCACCACCCAGCCTGGATTTGTGCTTGGGATTGTGCCTACCCAGGTGCAGGACCTTACACTTAGCCTTGTTGAACTTCATGAGGCTGGCCTGGGCCCACCTCTCCAGCCTGTCCAGGTCCCTCTGGATGGATCCCTGCCCTCTAGCAAGTCGACTGTGCCACACAGCTTGGTGTCATATGCAAACTTGCTGAGGGTGCACTGATTCCTCTGTTCATGTCACTGACAAAGATGTTAAACAGCACTGGTGCCAGCACTGACCCCTGAGGGACGCCACTTGTCACTGGTCTCCAGGTGGACATTGTGCCCTTGATCACCACTCTCTGCATGCGACCATCCAGCCAATTCCTTATCGAGCAGTGCTCCACCCATCAAGTCCATGTTTTTCCAGTTTGGTGACCAGGATGTCATGTGGGACAGAGTCAAATGCCTTACTCAATTCAGGGTAGATGACATCAGTTGCCCTTCCCTTGTCCACTGTTGCTGTGACCTCATCATAAAAAGCCACCAAATCTGTCAGGCAAGATCTGCCCTTGGTGAAGCCGTGCTGGTTACCACCAATCACCTCTGCTTTGCAAGCAGGTCTGTAGAGGAGTGTAGCCAGTAGGTTGAGAGAGGTTGTCCTTTCCCTCTACTCTGCTAGTGAGGCCTCACCTCAACCACAGTTCTGGGCACCCCAACTCAAGAAGGACAAAGAACTACTGGAGAGGGTCCAATGCAGGGCCACTAACATGATTAGGAGACAGTAACATCTCTCGTATGAGGAAAGGCTGAGAGAATTGGGTCTGTTTAGAAAAGAGGAGGGTGAGAGAGGATCTTGTTAATGCTTACAAATATGTAAGGAGTAGGCATCAGAAAGCTTGACCTAAACATGAGAAGGAACTTCTTTGCTTTGAGGATGGCAGAGCAGTGGAACACGCTGTCCAGAGAGGTAGTCTCCATCTCTGAAGACTTTCGAGGCCCACCTGAGTGTGTTCCCGTGTGAACTGTTTTATGCGATCCTGCTCTGGGAGGGGCATTGGACTTGATGATCTTCAGAGGTCCCTCCCAACCCCTACCACTCTATGATTCTGTGAAAGCCAAACAGGATCAGCCAAGCAGCAATCTGCTGTAAGAAGTCAGGTAGCTGTTACGGGCTACATCTGAGATGGAGGATATGAGGAATTGTCTCCCTGTGCTGCCCAGCAGAGATGTTATAACAGAGATGCAATAGCAGTAAGTGCCTTGTTCTTTCGATGCCAAATTTTAAGAAAGATTGATCTGTGTTTCAAGGTGGTGTATAGTTAAAATTCCATTCAAAATTATGAGGAGATTTGAAAAATTAGCTGTATCCTCAGGATACAGGGATCCTGATGATGTAGGACAGGATCTCTAAGCTAGAGACAGTCAGGATGAATGAGATCTTGATAGGAAACAATATTATTCAACCATTCACAGTAACTGATGAGTCTCATTCTTGTTGAAGCTGTTTGGTTGATGTCTTTTTGGCAATTGCTACTGATTTATGAAAGAAAAATGCTGTAAAGGAAACATGAAGATGGAAACTTTTTTTTTTTTTTTTAGGAAAGAATGTTTGCTGAAAAGTGCAGTTTTGGGATGATGACTTGCAGATTTTCAGTAGATATATTTGGTAAAGAGTTTAATTCAAAAGCAAAAGGGAATGCATTTCTGTAACTGTTGAAATGCTTTTACAAATACTTTCTAAGGGAAATGTTTCAACATTAAATCGGCACATTTAACTCTTAAATAAAACATCTTTCAGAAGAGGGTTAAACAGCCTCAAATTAGGATGATAACTTCTTTCTCTTTTGGTTGAGTGTGATACTTTGGTTGACCTTGAATAATTGTTTTTTTGTTAAATCTTGTGCCAGCTTTCAACAATGTTATCACTTTGGATTGGCCAAAAAGGAATTTTTAATTAATTAATTTATTTTTTTAATCTCTGGCTTTTTAGTTTGCCTGCTCAGCCACAAAATTTGTTATTCACATAAATCTACCCTATAGGGATTTCTAGTGGGCAACCCAGCTGACAGGAAGCACAGTTAGATACCAGGAGGAAAGAAAGAAAAAAGACCAATTCCCCAGAGAGCAGAAAAACCTCTAGATGTGTGTGTGTGGTGTGTGTGTAGCATCAGAACAGGCAATGGAAGCAGCTGTGCCTAGGCAGAAGAGTGCTGGTAGGAGTAAAGGATGCATACTAATCCTGGACTGACTCAGAGCTGTCTCTGAGATGGGATAAGCTGTGCTTTGAGTCACTGGAGTTATTCAGACATTTGTGGATAAAGAAAGCTGAATTCTTTATGACTGGGGAGGGGTTGGCCTTCTGGTCATCACTGTGTCAAGTTCACGGATGTAACATCCCATTCATGACCTCAGTGGCTATCAGTGTTTGCAAAAATGGTGCCCTCTCACACTCTCCAGCTTGCCATCTTATATTTGAGTGATGGGTGCTTGTTTCACAGAATAGATAAGTTCATTCTGTTTGGCTTGTTCTAGCCCAGGCGCGGAGAGAATGAGTCCTTCCTCAACGCAAATTAGCTCTAGGAGACCAAGCTTACCTTCTCTTTGGACTGTATTCCACTTGTTAACCAGGGCTTATGAGTTGTGCATTCCGAGAATCACCAGCGTAGTAAAAACATTCTTGATGACTGTTGTGGTTTAAGCCTAGCCAGCAAGTGGGCACCACACAGCCACTTGCTCATACCTTCCTCCTCCTGGTGGAATGGGGAGGAGAATTGAGAGAAAAAAAAAAAAAAAGAAGTAAAACTTGTAGGTTAAGATAAGAACAATTTAATGATAAAATAAAATAATCAGCAATAACAATAATAATAATATACTATAATAATCATCATAATGAAAAGGAGGATTAAGAAAAAGAGAGGGAAATAGAACCCAACAAATGACAAGTGATGAAAATGCAGTTGCTCACCAGCTGCTGACCAATGCACGGGCAGTGATCTGTCCCTGCTGGCCAGCCCCGCCCTGTTTATATACTGGGCATGACTTTCTACGGTATGGAATATCCCCTTGGCTAGTTTGGGTCAGCTGTCCTGGCCATGCTGCCTCCCAGCTCCTTGTGCACCTGCTTGCTGCAGTGCATGGGAAACTGAAAAATCCTTAACTTAGGCTAAATGCTGCTTAGCAACAGCTAAAACATCAGTGTGTTACCAATGTTATTCTAAATCCAAAACAGCACTCTACCAGCTACTAGGAACAAAATTAACTCTATCCCAGCTGAAACCAGGAGAATGACAAAAATTCATGTTGTGATTAACAGATGCAATAAATAGAATTATTGGTTCTTCCTTGAATTCTCTGTTCTTCTGCTGTAATCTCGAGTTTTAGAAGAGGCCTCAGATTTCATAGGCAAACCATGGGTGGATCAGAAATGTGGCTTGGAGGTTTGAATGAGTCATGGCCTCAGAGAAGCAGGTATTCACTTGTTGTCTAAGCATTAGGTCTTTGAAACCTGCAAGATAAATATGGGAATTCAAATCAGTACTGTGGGGAGAAAATATAATGTACAATCTGGTTTTAGATGCAGCAAGTTAAACTTTGCATTTCTTTCCATCTCCCTCTTTGGAAAAGCCCTTTCAACTTGAAATCTTGTATGTAGATTACAAGAGTTCTTATAGTTAGGATTTCTGGGCTGATGGGAATATCATCCCCCCCTCAAAACAAAACAAAACAACACCTGTAGTTATGGATAAAAAATACTAGAAGGAGTTAACCTACCTCTAATTTGAGCAAAGCAAGTGCATCCCCATCTCAGACTAGATGGGCATATATCTCAGGTCCCAGTGTTAGGGAATGAACCATGACTCGTATTCATCTCTGGCCTTGAAGCTGGCAATGTTTGGTTTATCGGTGATTGTACATGAGCAGCGCTCTGCTGGAAAAATGCTGGGAAAGAGATTACAGCATCATCAGTGTGGATGTTGTAGTGACTGCCACAATAAGATTTTTCTCTAGTTGTGGCTGGTAATTTCAGGTTCACAATGTTTAAGTGATGGGCGGTTTGGGATGGGTTATTTCCTTCTTTTCCTAGCAGTACAGACAGTGACGTCTGTCCGCATGCAAAACTTCTGATGGCAATGTATGTCCCAGCATCTGTCTTTGAACTCAATCCAAACTCCAGTGGCAGCAGGATGGACAGGAGGTTCCCAGACAGTCATGCATTTTTTGAACTTGCTAGTGGTTTGTCCTCCCCCAGCACAAGTATTGAAAGGGAATAGCTGAACTGATGAATACCAATGCAGCAAACTCCTGGGAATGCAGACGTAAGTGTATCGTGGCTCTCTAAGCTATTGGTCCATAAAGACCTCATTGCTGTCTACAACTACCTGAAAGGAGGTTGTAACCGGGTGGGGGTTGGTCTCTTCTCCCAGGCAACCAGGAACAGAACAAGGGGACACAGTCTCAAGTTGTGCCAGGGGAGGTACAGGGTGGATATTAGGAAGAAGTTCTTGACAGAGAGAGTGATTGGCATTGGAATGGGCTGCCCAGGGAGGTGGTGGAGTTGCTGTCCCTGGAGGTGTTCAAGAAAAGACTGGATGGGGCACTTAGTGCCATGGTCTAGTTGATTGGTTAGGGCTGGGTGATAGGTTGGACTGGACAATTTTTGGAGGTCTCTTCCAACCTGGTTGATTCTATGACCTCATTGTGACCAAGATGTATAACTTTGTTTCTTTTTAACCTAGTCTAACCCTGAGCAGGGGCACCTTGGGCCCCTTGGGCAGTGATTTTGCTAAGTCTTCTCCAGCCATGAAAATACAAATTCACAGAAACATTTAACGTTGCATATCCAAGCTCTTTTCATACCATAGTACTGGAAAGACCTGCTCTGTTTTTGACAGTGTTGTGGTTTAACCCCAGCCACCAGCAGCCACTTGCTCACTCCTCCCCTGTCCCAAATGGGATGGGGGGGTGGGGGGGGGAGGATTAAAAAAAAAAAAAAAAAGCAGTAAAACTTGGAGGTTAAGATAAGAACAGTTTAACAACTTAAACAAACAACAGCAAGCAACAATAATAATAATAGTAATAATCACAATCATAATCATAATGTAATGAAAATTAAGGGAAAAATATAAATAAACCCCAAGAAAAGGCAAGTAACGCACAATGCAGTTGTTCACCACCTTCTGACTGATGCTTAAGCAGTCAACTCCCCCCAGTTTACATTCTGGCCATGGCGTTGTATAGTATGGAATATCCTTTTGGCTAGTTTGGGTCAATGGTCCTAACCAAGCTCCCTCCCAGCTTCTTGTGTACCTGCTTGCTGCAGAGCATGGGAAACTGAAAAGTCCTTAAGTTAGGCTAAGTGCTACTTAGCAACAACTAAAACATCAGTGTGTTATCAATGCTATTCTGGCACTAGATCCAAAACACGACACTGTACCAGCTACTGGGAACAAAATTAACTCTATCCCAGCTGAAACCAGGACACATAATTTCATGGAGGAAGGGTATCTATTTTTCTTATTTTTCATTATTTTCACTTCCCTCTTTCCATCTCTTTGCATTCCACCCATCATTACCCAAGCTAAAAGAGGGAAAAAAAAAAAAAAAGGTGAATCCTTATTGAAGATTTGTAGGAAGGATGTGTTGAGACATGAGATAACAGCACAGCAAATCTATGCTGCACAAAGCAACTTCTACCAATAGCTGTGTGAGGTAACATAAGACCATTCCCTCTGAGACAAGCTGTCCTGTGTGACTTTCCTTATCCCTCTTCCTTTTCCCCTGAGTGCATTGCCAGGACAGACTCTTTCCTTGTACCTCCACAGGAAGCAGTATCACGCTTCCCTGAGGACGAGCAGTTGGCACGGATTCAAAATGTCATCCAGGAGCTCCCACCGTCCCATTACAGGTGAGAACATGTCCACCAAAGTGCTGAGGAACAGTGAATGGTGACTCTCAGCGTAAGGGAATATTGCCTGAAACAACACTGGAGTTAATTTCCAGAAGTCAGTTCCCAAAAGCTGGCTCACCATTGCCAAATCTGGCAGCAATTTATCTAGCATTTCAATATCATTGAACAAATGGTTGCTAGAGATCGAAGAAGCTCTTCCTGCCACAGTCCTGCATCCTCCTTCCCTGGGCACTGCCCCCTGTGCAACCTTGGCCAGTGTCCTGAATGAGGTGAGGAGAAGTTAATCTGCTGGAGATGCTTGAGGAAGAGCTAAACTCTCAGCCTTTGCAGCATCCCACTCCCACCCATCCATCTGCTATCTTCTTCACACTCATCATGCTAAGGATTGTTTGGTTCTCACCCCATCCTTGGCCACCCTAGAACACAGTTGTTCAGGCATTCACTGCCATCCCATGTAAACACTGGCGTGGTAAATCCTGTCTCCTATGGAGCCTGTTGTGCCACTGCAGACACTGCCTTCCTTGAGGAAGGGAGAACTCCTGGGGCCAAGGTTGGGTCTAAGCCCTGCTGTCTGGCTGGGCAGGCATCCACCACTTAACACATTTTTCTTTCTTCATGTGAAACCACTGCAGAACGCTGGAATACCTGATCAAGCACCTGACGCACCTGGCTTCCTTCAGCAACATGACCAACATGCACACAAGAAACCTGGCCCTGGTGTGGGCTCCCAATCTCCTCAGGTACAGTAGCAGAGAGTCCTTTCACATAAAGCACCATGTTAAGATCCAAAGGGGGTGCCAAGCACCTGAGCCTGCAGACCCATCCCCTAACGGAGATGCAAAGACAGGAAAAAGCAGAACAACTAAAGGAAACAGAAGAGCAGAGCAAATAGTTTTTAAAAGGAGAAAAAATTCTGCGAGGTTGAATAGTTGAATAATCTGAGGTTTTACTGACAGCATTCAAGGAAGTTTGTGGTTTTATGTGGTTCTTACGAAAAAAGAAGCTGTTATTTGTGAGTTGAGCACATGGACTTAAAAATGAGGAACTAGCTCATCGCTGGGGAACGGAAATGACATTTCTAGTAGTGCCAGGGCTTCTGCGCTGCAGTGCTGAGAACGAGGCTTGAGAGGTAGAGCAACAAGACAATAATACTACAGATTGAGCAAAAGCAAGATGAACTTGTTGGTCTTAAGATGGCAAGCTAGTGTCAGATCCCAAGGCCACCAGCTAATTTGTCACATTTGCTATGCCTGGCGCCCTGCTGGGAAGAGGCCCAGATGGGATACAGATGGTGGTTTGGATGGTATGTTGTGGAGCAAAGCAGAACAAGAGAAAATATTATCTGGGGGGGAAAAAAAAGAAAAATAAATAGTTTGTGTCTTGTTGAAATACCGTTCCTCATCCATCCCATCCTGCGTGTTGAGAGGAATGAATGAAGCAGAGAGAGTCCAGGGCTGCAGCAGTGCAGGACACGGTCAAAGGCTGAGCTGATGGCGGGAGCCCTGGACTGGCATAGTACAGGAGGGAGGGACATTGGCCAGAGAAGTACAGTCCTGAAAAGCATTGCTTAGAGATTTATCTCACCTTTTAAACTCACAAAGTAGGCAGAGCCTACTAATGTTAACTCTATTGCATATCACAAAGCAGACCTTTACTGCTGAGGCGTTTTCATTCTAGCATCTGTCCTTTTGAAAAAAACCCTAAAATCTGTTTCCTTTCACAATTTTTTCAAAGTGCAAGTCTCAGAGAAGAGAAGAAAGCAGCAAGCAATCCAACTGCAGTCTCCTTACAGGGTTATCCTCTTGGCAATGCCCCAAGCTATTATCTAACACACCAGTCGTTAACTTTACAAAGGATCCATTGCCTAGAGATAATTTCTTCAGCAACACTTCGGCATGTCGAGATAAGGAATGTTTCTTTGCTGAGAGCAAGAATGAGAATGTAGAAGTGCTGGGGGTCAGAGAAGACACTACTGGGGCACGTAGCAAAGCACTGGAAAAATTGGAGTAGGGAACACCTGACCAGAGTTCTAAGGGATTTCACTGAGAGATGATTGAAGCTTTGAGTGCAAATCTGGAAGAAGTATTTGAACGCTCCTGTGTTGTCTTTTAACATCCAGCTTTGAAATAGCTAGAAGATGAGTAAAGAAGAAGAATGGAACTTGAGAGCCACCAATTATCTATTGCTGAAGAACATAAAAACTAAATAGGGAAAATAGCTCAAGCAGGAAAGAAAATAACAGGTGGCAGAGAAAGTAGGGAAAATGAATTTTACAAGAACAAAAAGGCAGAGAAAGGATGGGGGCCTGTGAGAAAATGAGTGCAAGAGGTGGTGCAGCAAGAATGGGGAAAACATACCTGTTCAAAGTCTTGCAAGAAGAAAGCTGGTCTGTCCTTCCTGGAGGCTTTGTGTGGCAATGCTCACTTACTGGTATACCTCTTTCTTGTCATGCAGATCAAAGGAGATTGAGGCAGTTGGCTGCAATGGGGATGCAGCTTTCCTGGAGGTTCGAGTGCAGCAGTTGGTGATTGAGTTCATCCTGAATCATGTGGATCAGATCTTCACCAACAACAGAAAAGAGAGCTCTGCAGAGAACATAGGTAACAACCTCCCTGAACCACTCCATGTGTCACGTGCCACGTACTCCATCTCTGACTGTATCCCCTTCAACTAATATTTCAAGCATGCTTCAAACTCATGTTTTTTATGATATTAGCTGGCTTAATCCTTTCCACAAAAGGAAGACCACCTGATTCCTTCTCAGTGCTGGTCTAAGCTTTCTCCCAAAGCCCATCAGCCATAGCTTCAATTCTTTTATCGGTCTCCCCCAGTTACAATTCCTCATACTGATGATACCTGCCCTGCAGCCACCATATCCACCCAAGTCAGAAGCCACACTCCCACAATAAAACTTAAGCTTGTGTTCTAAAACCTGATGTCTTGTACCTGAGGACATTTCATAAAAGAGATTTTTTTTTTTTTTTAACCTGGAACATCAACAGTTTTTAGAGATGCTGACTTTGTTATTGAGTGACATGTTTGTTGTCAAAAAGCTTTTAAGACTGAGAAGTGAGAGACCTTGGAACCACAGTCATCTCACATAATTTCAGAAGTGTGTTTCTGTTTTGCACACTGGGAAAACTCATAATGCCTTCAGAAGTGTGGGACCAACCACCTTTATGCTTTCCAGACCTGTGTCAGCTCATCTTGTGCACCTTTCTCTTAGCATGGATGTCAGTCTCTTCTCTTTAGTAATAACTGATAGGACAAGAGGATATGGCTTCGAGTTGCACCAAGGAAGGTTTAGGTTGGGTATTAGAAGAGAATTCATCACTGAATGGATTCTTAAACACTGGAATATGCTCCCTAGGGAGCTGATTGAATCCCCATCCCTGAAGATGTTTCAAAGAGGCAGAGATGTGGTGCCGAGGGACATGGTAGAATTAGATACTGGTTAGACTTGATCTTTTCCAACCGAAATGATGATTCTATTCTGTGATAATCATATTCTATGATTCTATTCAACAAGGTAAAGTAATGCTAGCTGTAAGAATAGTTACTTTTCCTGAAGGAAGAAAAATAGAAAGATGTGGAAGTAAGAGAAAGAATTGGGCACCTGTTTTGGATCAGGGACTGAGCACCTCCAAAATCTGTTAAGGGAGGGAGGGAGGAAGAAAGAAAGGAAGGAAAAAGAGGAATGTGTGAATCTTGGTTGTTTTCAGGGATGCCTCTTTCACATGAAGAGGCACACACTTCCAGGGGCAGCGTCTGTGCAATGCAGCCTTTGACTGCTGGGAATGCACTGAAGAGGATAAGGTTGCTGGGGAGACGAAAGACTTATCTGCCGTAAAGCCTCTCTCCCTGCGCGTGCCACTCCTTTCCCCCCTCTGCAGGAGATGTTTCAGTCAAATGAAGACATGAAGCTCTTGCGCTCCTCTCTCCTCACCCCAGGCTGGAACGTGTTTTCTTGCTTTTCAGAGAGCACATCGGTTGCAAAAAGTCTGACCCTCCCCTCAGCCTCCCTGCCAATGAAGCTGGTGAGCCTGGAGGAAGCTCAGGCACGGAGCCTGTCTGCCTCCCACCCTGCTCGGAAGGAGAGGAGAGAGAACAGCTTGCCTGAAATTGTCCCTGTAACTGGATCCCTCTTCCACACGGTTGTTGACCTCCCTGACAGCAAGTAAGTGTCCAGAGGAGTGTAAAAGTGGAAACAAAACAGTGGAAGTTCCCCAGCGTCATTGGAAATAAGAATTGTTAGCATGATAACCCCACACCTGCAGCCATCATTGAGAGAAAATTCTCTGCTCGCCTCAAAAGACACACAGCTGCTTATGAGGAGCATTGCAGTTGCTGGGTTCATAGCTTCACCAGTCCACACTCTTCCACCAGGACAGAACCTCACAGACTTCCTGCAGGAGGAATTCATTGCCTTTGCACCTTTGTGTCAGGTTACAATTTGGCTCCATGGGTTGAGCATGGAGCAGGTCTGGACACAGCTCTTCTATGAGTTCCACCTCCTGGTGGCCGATCCATGACCTCCTCAACTTCATTGTAATCTGTGTTCCTCTGTATTCACAGTCAAGCAGTGAGGTGAATGTTCACTTCTAAAAGGTATTTACATAGTGGGGCCTGTGACAGGCTATGTGAGGAGAAAGAGTCCAATTTCAGCTGAGGTTGCTGCAGTTGTTGGCACTGCTGCCCAGCATAAATATTTATCTATTGGTCTATCTACTCTAGTGCCTGATTCTGAGAGATTGTAGCAGGAGGATCATTAATCTACTGACCCATAAAGCACCAGAGCAAAGATATTTATTTGCACTTGATAAATTAAAGCAAAAAGGAGCCATCTAACAGAATACTGGCAAGAGGACAAGAAAAAAGGGGGTATTTGTCACCTGAAGAGAACAATCCCATCCCCAAGGTACTAATCCTCTTTGTAGGACTGGTTTGTGCTCTTCTGAGTACTGATCAGAAGGAAAAAGCAGAACTATAGAGGTAGAAAGCCCATTGTGAAACTGAGGACAGGGAGATAAGAGGATTCTTGCTTTGGAAGAGAGGAGATGAAAGTGTGAGTCAGAATGGGTAAGAAACAACTTCATGCAGTAATGTGCATAGAAGCAGACTGGCTTCAGGATTAGTAACTTCTTTTTGTTTAAAGTTAGGATTTCCAAAGGGACATGGGGAAATGGTGTCCCACTTGTTCTGACAGTTATGAGAAATTGCTTTAATTCCTGTTTGCCTCCTCCTTTTTGATTAGTGTATTATACTTGCATATGACCATATAGCACCTATGATTAAAGTAATGTTGGCCTGAGAAGCATTAATAGCTAATTTGTATTAAGGGATTCTTTGATTTTTTTAAAATTCATAGAAACTAAAAGGCATGTGAACTTTAAAGGCTAGCTTTGTGCACCAAGAAATAGTTCTATCAGTTCTCTGGAATTTATCTTGCATTCTGTCATAAAAAAAACCGTTAAAAAGGCAATTTTTCTTCACTCTATCGCAAGATAGTTCTAGCCATGGAAACCTCTCCTTTCTGGAGACAAGCATGGTTGATAGCTGTGGCAAGATGCCAGAGCCAAGTCTCTGAAGGGTTGGCTTGGGTGTTTTTCCATCCATCACATGGTTATATCAACAATACGGATAAATCACTTACAGAAAAGAGTTGGTTGTGCAGTCACCCCTTGCTTGCCTTAGAACTGAAAGAGGTGTGAGAAAAGAGGGGCAGTGTTGAGGGGAGGGAGCTCAGAGGCTTTTGTGGGATATTGAGAAGACAAAAGTCTCTGGCGTTTGCTAATCCCCTGAGCTCTTTTTCCTTCCAGGAGAAAATTATCTACCAAGTCCAAGAAATGGAAGTCAATATTTAACTTGGGCCGTTCTGGCTCAGAATCAAAGTCTAAACTGAGTCGAAATGGGAGCGTCTTCGTAAGGGCACAGAAACTCTCTGGTAAGAACACACTCCTCACTTACAGTATTTCTCCCTGCAGCTCTCTCCTGCAATATCAACAGCATGGGACAACCTGTATCTACATGGCACTTGTACAATTAGACTTGAGATAGTCTAATGGCCTGATTTCATGCGCATCTCATTTTCACTTGATGTGAGAAGCACCATTTCAGGAGGATATGCCAGACGGCTACAGTAAATATTCCATTTTGGTATGTGATAAACAGGCTCCCATTGCCCAGCTGTCAAGCTTGGCAACTAGGAAATGGTATGTAGGTTTGAGTTAGTCCAGTTCTCCAGGCCAGTCAGCCTCTGGCTCCCAATGTTCCTTACATGGGACTGGGTGAATGGCTATCCTTCCAGGCCAATTGTGTTCAGCGTCTTTGTGAAAAACAAGGTGCCAAGAGTTCCTATGGCTTCAACCTCTCAATAGATTAAGGAAAGCAATTTTATGAGAGAGAGGTTGTCTTTTCTCCTGGCTGTAATCCCAAGTTCTATCCTCTCCTGAGCTGCAATCTCTTAAAGATTTTGCTTCCAAAAAAAAAACCAAAATGAAAAAAAAACCAAAACTGGTAGTGCTGGTTCCTAGCATTCAGAAATTATGACTCAAATTTTAAAAATTGTGAAGTTGACTTAAAAGTAATCACAATTTTTAGAAGAAAGCATGTAATTTTTTACTTGATTTCATAAAGAAGTTTCTCAGTTTTATACACCCCAGATTTTTCTTGGTATCTCCAAATCACATCTCCAAATCTCCGTATCTCCAAATTCTTTTTAAAAAGGAGATTAAGGTAGAATTTTTTTTTTTAAAGATAATCTTGTGACTCCAGGATCTGGTGTTTGAAAGAAGACTACCACACATTGCAAAACTTAAAACAGCGTTGGCAACATTACCTACCACCACATATAAGAAAAGCTGTATTTGGGATCAGAAGTGAGTGTGAAACCCAATGCTGGAGCTAGCTCTCTTTGGACCCCTGCCTTCCCCAGTGGTTTGCATTTACAGATGGCCTTACATATGATGCCCATGGCAGACCTCAAAATAGCTCTCCATCCTATTTTGATCATGGGATCACTTTCTCACTTTGATAAGGAATACTCTGTCCAGCAGCAGTGCTAACTCAAGGATGCCCAGGAATGACTGGAGCCCAGAGATTATGGGGAGCAATCCTTGTTCCAAACTCAGCACTGAGTGACAGGAGGCTGTACCAACAGGACACAGAAATGTGAACTGCGTGCAGAGATTTAGGCACTGAGGCAGTGTTTTTAAGAAGCAGAGCTTTAGTGCTGCTCTGCATTTTTATCTGCTCTCTACTTACAGCCTAATGTGAGGAAACAGAAGAACTTGCTGCTGAAACTCAGCACATTCTTTAACACTGTGTGTTCACGCACCCAAGTCTGCAAGTCACATAAAATGCAATCTCCACAGCTTGAATTCCGTTCCTCTGGGTAAGCAGAGACAGTCCTCAAAACGTCATGCTCTACAAACGTAAAAGGTAGCCAGGACTCTATATAAAAGCAAAACCAGCTGGAGTTACTCCTATGCCTATGTGAAAGTCAGTACCAGAAGCCATAATTATACAATCAAATGAAAGCCAACAACCTTGCTCACATTCTGCCGTACCTACTTTGTGCAATACAGTGAACAGCAAACTGTGCTCCCAGACATTTTCCAGAGCTTCATGAACCCTTTTTTTGGGGCTGCCAGAGACTAACTTGGCTTCCTGGCTAGCTACACCTCCCCTCCCCCCTGCCCCTGCCCCGTCTCCCCTTTTCAGAGCAGTTGGTAACAACTACATGCTTCCAAAAACTCACAGTANCAAGGCTGTAGAGTGTCTGGTGACAAGGAGCAATTTGTTTCTGGACTATTAAGTCCAGCGAGGATGGCCAGGAAAATAGGTTGCTTACTGCCCTCATAAATTTCCTGATTCCTTGCTGGAGGCAAGGTATGCTTATGCCAGCGAAAGACCCTGGGAGTGCAACACAAAAATGGCTTAACATTTGCTGTGAGGAAGGTGAGAAGGTTTTTACATCAGTTTAGCTAAAAGGTCCCCACAGCCAGTAGTGTGACTTGACTGGGGAGGGTAGTGGCACATAAGAGCTTTGGGGATGCTTAGCTGCTTCACAGTGGAGATGGTGCTGACTGGTTGGGTTAAGTATAGCTCTCCACATGTCCAGCAGGTGCAAAGCTGTTGTTAGCACTAGCAGATTGCCAGCTGTGTGGACAAGTGTTGTGGACAAGGCACGTGGTGTGGATACAGAGGGGGAATGCTTGGAAATGGAAAATAGCTTTGATGTCTGCCTGGCGTGCCGGTCTAGCTGTAACCTTCAGTCTTTATGGGCTGAAACCTGCAAAGCCTCAGAATCTGAAGCCTCCTTCTAAAACTTATTTTCCACAGAAAAAGCAACTATTCGGCCTGCAAAGAGCATGGACTCGCTGTGTTCCCTGCCAGTGGAAGGTGAGACATCAGTAGCCTGATACAGTAAGGGTGAAGGATTACACCTCTGCATTCTCAGCTTGCCCCCATGTGTACATGGATGCACTTGAGGGCTGTTTCCTTGCTTATTTCACCGTGCTTTGTATCTCTGTGTTCTTATGCCATGCCTGCTGAAATGTGCTCCCATCTTTATGGGTGTGTATATTTTTTTTACTCTTGTCTGTGTCCTTTATAGAATCATAGAATCATTTCAGTTGAAAAAGACCTTTAAGATTCATAGATTCATAGAATAGTGGAGTTGGAAGGGACTTTAAAGGTCATCTAGTCCCACCAGCCTGGCCATGGGCAGCGACACTCTCCACTAGAACAGGTTGTTCAAGACCTCATCCAGCCTGGCCTTGAACACCTCTGGGGAGGGGGCATCCTCAAGATCCCTGGGCAACCTGTGCCAGCATCTAAACACCCTTACTGTAAAGAATGTCTTCCTGATATCTAGTCTAAATCTCCTCCCCTCAAGCTTCAATCCATTTCTTCTCATCCTATCACTACAAGCCCTTGCAAAATATACCTTCCTGGCTTCTTGTAGGCCTCCTTCACTTACCGGAAGGCTGCTATAAGGTCTCCCTGGAGCCTTCTCTTCTCCAAGCTGAAAAGCCCTAGCTCTCCCAGTCTGTCCCCATAGGGGAGGTGCTGCAGCCCTCTGATCATCTTCATGGTCCCCTCTGGACCCACTGCAGCAGTTTCATGTCCCTCCTATGCTGGGGGCACCAAAACAGGACACAGTACTCCAGGTGGGGTCCCATGAGAGTGGAATAGAGGGGGAGAATCACCTCCCTCATCCTGTTGGTCACACTACCCTTGATACAACCCAAGATATGGTTTGCCTTCTGGCCTGCAAGCACACATTGCTGGCTCATGCTGACTCATATGGAGTCTATGGTGTATACACCTGAGAGTTACCTCTGTGCCTATCTGCATCTTTATTAGCAGTGGGATTCCTTTGGTTTCATTCTTGGTTATTCTGGGCACAAAATTCCCATTCATAAGTGGCAAGTGCTTGCAATACCCAAAGAAAGCCTGGAGCTATAATCTCTGTGGGCAATGCCCTAGACTTGGCTGCATCTGATCGAGAGTGGCCTCTAATAAAAGTCTCAGGTGATTGCCACTGCACAGCATCCTATCCAGCCTTGCCTGCCCAGTTTGCAGCAGGCCCCAGGGCTAAAGCTTGGAAGATCTTCAGTGTCTGCTGTTGCCATCTCTCTGGGGAAATGTCGGTGTTCATCAGGGCAGGGCTCATCCCTGAGGGGACTGGAGAGGGAAAGACTGGACAGAGGAAGGTTATTTGCTAATGCTTTACCTCCCATTGACTTCCATCTATTTTCCCATCTCTAGGGGAGGATGAAAAGAGGAGATTCAAACGGACAGTGACTACTGGAGGTTTCTTCGTTCCTGTGATGAAGATACGGACAGGAGGCACAGGCAGCTCATATGACCTCAGCAAGGAGAATGAGTGGGAGCGGGAAGGATCTGCCATGGGGGGCAAAGGAAGCTCAGAGCTGACTGGGGAGAAAGGTCTTCCGCGGACATTGCAGGCAAAGTCACCCCCCGAGCAGCTGAAGGTTTTCCGAGCAGCAGAGGATGCCGAAAATGATCAGACTTCCCCCAAAGGTGGTCGCATGTTCTACACCTCTGAAACAGCTGCCAAGTCAGGCTTTCCAAGCAGCCTTTTTCCCTTGGAGGCTTCCCCTCGTCACCAGAGGAAAGCGCTGAACATCTCAGAGCCTTTTGCTGTCTCTGTTCCCCTGCGGGTATCTGCAGTCATCAGCACCAACAGCACGCCCTGCCGTCTGCCAGCCAAGGAGAAGCTTTCCCTTTCCAGCCTGGAGGAGCTGTCTTCCCTGGTGGCTGAGAGCACGAGCTCCTCTGCCCTGGAAGTAGA
Organism: Ramphastos sulfuratus; assembly: GCA_013399055.1. Taxonomy (NCBI): domain Eukaryota; kingdom Metazoa; phylum Chordata; class Aves; order Piciformes; family Ramphastidae; genus Ramphastos; species Ramphastos sulfuratus. The sequence goes on from WBNM01005223.1 coordinate 138,592, forward strand.
GACTCACACTAGGACAGAGCAGGTGCCAGAGCGGAAGGAAAGACAGCCAGGGCCCACCCTGCCAGCAGCAACATCTAGAGGTAAAAGCGTGTTAAAGAGTGGGATGTGAAACTTCTGTCAGGCTACTGAAGGTGCCCTTCAGCTCGGTGGTGTGGGTGTTGCTCCAGCCTGCTCTTGTGGCAGGAAGGAGACCAAGCTTATAGCAGGGTGGGTGTTGACAGTAGCAGGTCAGGTCGGTGCTTATTGCAGTAATGGGACTGGCAAGGTGGGTGGTCTCCCAGCAACCTCCTGTTGTGCCCAAAGGGACCTCTTTAGCTTTGTTAGTTGGCATTGGGTTCAAACAGTACTGCTTGGTTGTTGTGCCACAGAGTGCATGTTTTCAGTCACAAGTTGTTACATCATTCATTTGTGTTTCTGATCCAGGCTCTCACACTGAGGAGCTGGTGTCAGACAGAAACCCTGAATCCTTAGAGAGTCCACAGCCAGCAGCAGAAAATCAGGAGACATTAAATGGTCAAAGCAGCTGCACAAGCAACACCAGCAGCCCCCAGCAATCCTCAGAGCAGAGTCCTACCTTGGAAAAAACACCAGCTCCAGAGGCTCAGACAGGGCTGCTCCCTCCAAACAAGGCAGAGGAAGGACAGCTCAAGACGAAGGATGTCTCCTCAGAAGGTGGCTGTGGCAGGCAGGAGACTGAGACAGCAAAGACAAAAGAAGGGTCACACTTAAGAGATGTGGTAAGGAAGAAGGCATGAGATAAGGGGGACAATATGATGGTGGTGAATGGGAGGTTGTTTAAAGCTTCATTGTGTGTCCATAGCCATGAAAACTCAGTTTATGACCGAAGCTAAGCAGGGCCAAGATCTGACCGTGTACTGATTTCTCTGCTGTCCACATGACCATCTGGTGATTTCTCTTTACACAACTACCTACTGTCCTATTTTAGTCTTCTTTGCATGTATGACTGCAGTCAGTACAATCTGTCTGCTCAGACTGTCCAGATGTGATATTGTTCAAAAGTCTAAGCATTTTGACCCATGGTCTCTGAGTTCCCCTTCTGGTTTAGCTGTCCCATTTTTCCTGGACAGCCTGAACAGTTTTTTTTGTTTTGTGGTTTTTTGTTTTGTTGTTGTTGTTGTTGTTGTTGTTTGGGTGTTTTTTGGGTTGGGTTTTTTTTTTTTTTGTTTTCTGGTTTGTTTTTTTTTTTTCTTTAAATTACTGTTATTTTTGCCTCCTTTGTATCTCTAGTGGAGCTTTTCCACCAAGTTTCTTACAGCTATACTCATCTCCGGACAGCTATTTAAAGCCTTTTGGCATAATTCCCCAACAGATTACTCATCCCAGTTCATGTGCAATTTTGGGAATGTATATTCTCTGGTGAGGCCAAGCAAGCCTGAATGGGAAGAGCAGAGACACAGGCTGAGACATTCCAGCTACTCATTCACCTCACTCTTCCAGTACATCTGTCCAGACCTCATTTTGGCTGTACCTCAGATCTTCTCCATAAACACACTTGTTTATAGATGGGTTTCCTTCCTTGCTCTGATAGCAGTCAGTATGTGTGTACCCATGAGTATGTACATCCAGAAGCCTGTATATCCTAGGAGGGCTGTTTGAGGACAATGAAAGGATTTTTACTGGGAAGTTGTGAGCTGCTAGGTCATAGCATTACTTCTGTTTTGCAGACTGAGGAGGACCCTGCAAATGCCTTTATAGAGCCATTTTGGCCAGAGATACAGCAGGAACTGAAAATCATCGAACCTGAAGAAGAGCTCTCACTCTTGCCAACAGCTGTTCCTAGGATGGGCATAATTTCTGAATCCTCTTCTTCGGTACAAACAGGTAGTTCATCCTCTGGCCCAGGGCAGAGTCCAGTGCTGTTGGAGCAGAAATCTGCAAGCAAAACACCACAGATAACAACTCAGGTGCCTTTATTTGGTGCCACCAGCATGGAAATGCAAGACAGCCTCCATAACTGTCAGTCTGATGTGGTTGCACAGCAGAGCTGTGCTTCAGCCCTGCCTAGAGCAGGTCTTCTTCTTAGTGGCATAGCTGCACCAAAAAGCCACCATCCTGTGGTGAACAGCAGGAGTGAATGTCTTGCTCCTCCCCTGGACTGGAAGCTTCATAGTCAATCAGAATTTAATGATGTTGTCCCAGGTGATGAATTTTCTTGTTCTGAAGAAGCATGTCCAGATTCAGGGAGAGAAAGAGATAGGATTTGCCAGTTGCAGGAAAAAGATGACCTTTCCAAAGTCCAGACTCAGAGGGAAAAGCCTGACGTAATGACCGATGATGAAAGGGACACGTTCTCCTCCAAAGCACTGAGTGGAGTTGGAATCCAGGAGCTGAAGGAGGGCAATGCTGTTGTCAGAACCCATGATGCTGGTGACCAGGATGATGAGGATACATGGACAGATAATGTGCAGAGCTTAGAACTTGTGGAGCCGTGGGAGGATCACCAGTGGGTTACGAGCCCACTCCATTCCCCCACCTTTAAGGACATTCAGGAGAAGATGATACAGGGCTTTCAGCCACAGAGCCAGAGGGCAGAGACAGGCCTTTCTCTTAGACCACGTTTCAGTCGCAGCCTCTCCCTGGACAGCAAAGACACAGTGATGAGTCTGTGGACTATCCCATTCTCCTTCATAGATGCCACTGATCTGCAGCAACCATGCAGTGACATTCTGCCAGCGACTTGTGAGCTGCCCAAAACACAACCCATTTTGCCCTCTGATCTGTGCAAAGCTAAGCAAGATGTGAATGACACATATCCTCCAGAAGAACCTTTGAAACCTGAGGAGCTGAGGTACCCCCTCAGCAGAGAGGAAGCACCAGCTGAGAAAGAAGAGTCCTCCAGACTCTCTCTTTCAGAGCCAGAGAAAAAGAAAGTAGGTGTGACTGAAGAAAACACTTGGAGCTCAAAGCCTGAGCTGTCTTTACAACACAAAAACAGTTCAGGAAGTTTTTCACAGGCAAAGAATACCAAGGAGGAATTATCCATACCTCAGGACACTGCCCAGGGAGGAGAGACTGTTGCCAAAGCATCGTGCTCTGCCACTGAGTCACAGCTGAGTAATAAAAGTGAAGAAACACCTCGCAAGCTGAAGACTAGGCCATCGTCCCTCAACTTGGATTCACTCCTTCCAGCCCCAGATTTCTTCACATTTGATAGCCTGTCTAAGCCCTCTGCCCCAGGGAACCTCCTGTATGGACAGAAAGAAGTAAAATGCAGTGATTCTGTCCCATCCCTGCCAACTGCCTGCCCTGCTGCCCATAGAGGTGTTCCCTGGGCATCCCATTTCAATGCCCACATGGATCTAGACTTGGACTATCTGGCAGTGGCTCATGCTGCCACTGGCCGTCGTAACTCTGCTCCCGTCAGCGTGTCAGCAGTTAGGACCTCTTTTATGATCAAGATGTGCCAGGCTAGAGCAGTGCCTGTGATACCACCCAAGATTCAGTACACCCAGATCCCCCAGCCCCTGCAGGCTCAGAATGCCACTCCGCCAGCTGAGAAGAAGGAAGCAGAAGCCAAGCAGGCTATCAGGCAGACTCAGAGGGTGGCGTGGAGTCACCTGGAAGCCCCCAAGAGCCCTCTGACAGAGAAGAAAACCAAGGCAGAGAAAGAAAACAGTGACCCAACTCAAAAGGACTCAGCCTGTCCTTGGCACAGCAGCCTCGGCTCTCCACCGGAGCCTTCTCAGACCAGTCATTACCCTGCTCTGGACGCCCCAGTTCTGCGCCGAAAACGCACATCTGAGGGGGAGACAGCTGGAGATAACCCACAGTCATCCAAGATGGAGAGGCCATCAGGGTTCTCCAAGCCTTCCTACAGATCTAGGCCTGGGAGGCCCCAGAGTCTGATTCTCTTCAGTCCCCCCTTCCCCATTATAGACCACCCCTCCTCTTCAGCAGACTCTAGGGTGATGTTATCACCCATAAGAAGCCCCACTCAGACCACCTCCTCAAGTCCCATTTGTGGTGATCTGTCCGAGACTTCGCGGACAACGCCCGAGGGGGTGACGCTGCGGAACAAAATGACCATCCCCAAGAACGGTCAGAGACTGGAGACTTCTACCAGCTGCTTTTACCAGCCTCAGAGGCGCTCTGTGATTCTGGATGGACGAAGTGGGAGGCAGATCGAATAGCAACTGCTTCTTTTACTCCTTTTCTGTGGTCAATGGCATGGAAGTGTCCAAGACCAACTCTGTTGCCATTTTGCTATTGTTTCATGCAAGATGGACCCAAATCCTTTCAGTTTCCTGCAAAGCATTTTGTTATGAAGGGTCATAGTCTTTTGTCTTGCTTTTCCTTCTCTTTCTCACCCCTTCTTACTCCCTCACTGTCTGCTTTTCTTTTTTTTTTTTTTTTTTTTTTTTTAAAGCAAGTCCCAGGGAACCTGCATTTTTTTCATGTTTATTGTTAATGAGCCCTGTGAAAGTCTCATCTTCCCTAGGGAAAAAAAGGAAAAATAAATCTGGGTATAAATAGATAAGAGGTCTATGAGGAAACACTGTGCCAAAGCACTGCAGCCCAAGGTCCAGGGGCACAAAGCCTGCTTACAGAGGTAAGTCCAGATGTTTGGGACCTCTGGAGGTCCCTTCCAACCCCTGACATCCTGTGATGATCTCCTTCCATTGCTTCCCAGCCACTAGTGAAGAACCAAGCCTACCCATCTAGATTGTCTGATTTAGGCAGTGTAAACAAACAGTGCAGGAGGCGGAGGGTAGCTGAAGAGGAAGATAATTCTGGCATGAACAAGTCACACAAGGTGTGAGACTCTCAAGGATGTTCCAGTAACAAATATAAAGGCCGAAGGCACTGCCTCCAGCTCTTGTCCTTGCATCAAAGATATGTTCTTTCCAGTGTGCACAGGGGCTGGAACAGAAGTTGTCAGGCAGGAAACGCCTAGCTGTTCTTCTGATCTTCCAAGTCCTGCTCGTGAGTTTTGTTGCACTCAGCAGACAAGATCTGTGTGGCTGGGGCATGAGTGTGCAGTTGGCTGTCCGGTGGTAGTGGTAGAGACTTCTTAGGCCAATACCAAGGAAAGTCAAAGACGCAGTGGTAATAAGGGCCAGTATCAACTGTTTTCACCAGATGACACCTCTGCAACCAGCTCCAACTGTGTTCCATGCTGCCAACAGCAGAGAAAAGCATGAGGATCTTCTGATCTGCATGTCCTTAGGCTATCGCTCTCTTGAACCCTGACTGACATATCTTTGACCTTTGGTCTTTCATTGCCACTGTGTGGCATATCCCCAGGTGCTTCTTCTTTTAAACTTGCTCTCCCTGTGATTTTATACTACTTCTTTGAGAACATGGCTGGTCGTCACCTCCTTGGTCTGCAGTGCTTTCTTATTGATTAAGAGTATGGTAAAGAAGGTGATTGTGGGACTGCAGAACAGAGCCTAAACAATATCTGGAAGAGAGGGACTTTGAGGGTGGCAGAGCACTGGAACAGACTGCCCAGAGATGTTGTGGAGTCTCCATCTCTGAAGGCATTCAAAACCCACTTGAACATGGTCTCATGTGATTTACTCTAAGCTATCCTGCTGTATCAGGCATGTTGAACTAGATGACCTTCAGAAGTCCCTCCCAACCCCTACCATTCTGAGGTTCTGTGCATGTGTGAGGAGCTGTTAAAATACAAGTTCATATAAGCAACAACTGCCACAGAAATAGAGCCAAAGCTTCTTTTTGAGAGTTTCTAACTCTACATTTAGCACTGGCTTATCAGTTGCTTTTAATATGACCATAGGCAACTGCAAAGTCAGGCTGTAGCCTATGTTGTTGCCCAGTTGCTGTTAAGCATCACTAGTGACTACAGAGGAGTCAGGAGGAGACAGGAGCACAGGTGTTGCTGACTGCACTGAGGTTGTCCCTTTAACGGTGCTTGCAGGGGCCATCACTGATGGACATGTCTGAGCCCATAGGCCTGCAGATGGGTATTAAGGTCCATAATTCCAGCAGTAACTAAGCATCTGCCAGATAGTGTCATAGCCACTGAGTGTCAGTCAGAATTTCTCAATGGATGTATGTTTAGGTTTGGGGTTTGGTTTTGTTTTGTTTTGTTTTTAAGAACTGGCATTTTCAGATTGTTAGCAAACTCAATCTATGATCTTCTGGTCTGTCCTGTATGTTTCACTTAACCACTGTCATTGTGGCTGGGGGTGGGGGGTGGGGTGGGGCAGAGCCTGTATGGTGCCTTCTCTGCACTCTTTGATTGCCAAAGTGAAAAGATGACAGAGTACTTTTGAGAAGTTCTGGGCACATGAGGTGCAAGGGACGTATCTTCAGCAGAATTATCTCCTACCATATCCAAAGGTAGTGTCATTAAAACAAGAGGGCTTTTCCAAGTCACTAGTTGCAGTCTTTGATCCTCCCCACTGTACTGTGTCCTCACTGTAAGGGAACAGAGCAGAGAACCAAGTCTGTGCTGTCAGCGTCATTGAGGGAGAACCATGTTGGGGTCCATGTTCTCTCACAGCTGTCAGCCTATGCTTTACCTGAGCAAGCCATGGACGGCAAGTCCAGAACATGCAGCTTTGTGACAGTTGTGTCATCATCCTCCCATTAAAACTAGGGCATTACCCATCCTCCATGCTCCTCATCATTAGCACAGCTCTGGGCTGCATTCACATGGCAGCAAAATGCCTTTCTTACTGCCTCATGGGAAAGCTTTTAACCACCACAGCTAGGTCAATGGCAAATGGCTTGGGAAGGTGTGATATGGGGGGACCATGGTAAGGCTTTAGAGAAAGAAAAAGTCATGGAAATGATGCCCAGGTTTTTTTGGCATCAACAAAGTAGCTTAGTTTGGACAGAGAGTTATAATTCTCTCAGCCCCTAGAAGTTTTGTCTGCCAGGGCATCTGGAAAGGAGCCAGCGAACTCATGGAAAAATGTGTCAAAAGAAAAAGAAAATGTGAGGAAACTTTGGCACCTTAAAATATTTTTTTCTTTTCTCTCCCCCGCCCCTTTCCCCCCCCCCTTTATTCTTCTCCTATAAACTGATCTACAAACAAGAAATAAGGTCTGGCAATTTGTATATAATACACTGTTTCAATTCTTAAAAGCGTTCCAGTAAGCAATAGTGCTTTTGGCATAAGTGGTAAAACTCCTGCAATACAAAATTATTAGAAATCTTTACTTAATATTAAAAATCAGCTTCAACTAAAATCTGTATTCAGACTATACTTTTAAGGGTATTTCAGAATTTGGAAACAGATCCCAGGTCCTGGAGTTTAATTACGCAGAGGTGCTGTAATGATGCCTGTGTTCTGTAGCTTGATCTTACCTCTACCTAGCATTTAATCTCCAGCCTTCAGCTGGCATATCAGACTTCCAAGGGCCTAGCCAAACAGGCCTAATGCAAACACATCACCACAGCTCTGTGGGCTTGTATCAAGAGCACTGAGATAAAGTCCCAAATCCAGCAGATCTGAGAGTAATTGCTTAGTTGCAAAGTGACCATTGCACAGGTGCAACAATCCCCAGCTCAGACTTATGCAGAGTTTGTAATGATTGGTGATGGAGCTGTGTTGACACTCACAGTCAGCTTCAAGAATCAGAGGCTGATAGCTGGAAAGAGCCAGAAGACAGAAACCATCTCCCATTGAATGATGCTGTGTGGTTGGAGTTTCCTGAGATCCAGCCTTATTAAGCCCTTCCTGAGGTCCCGTTCAGGCTCAGACCTGATGCCATCCTTGTGTCATAGTCCTTGGGTTGTCCTCTGCCATCCTGCAGTAGTAGGCTGCAACCGAGACTGGATGCTCTTACGAAGTTTGGGGTTTTGCAGTGGTACATTGTGAATAATAAATTCCTGCCCATCTGCACGACTCTGCAACACCAGAGATTTTAAGAAAGGATTTTGGAGTAATTGCTTGTTTTGGGTTTGTCTGCTACTGTGAAGCACTGTGGAGAGTGATAGATCGGATTTACAGGTGATGAATCCAGCACAGAATCTGTAGTTCTGTGCACAGCAGAGCTAAGTCTGTTGTTCTTGGCATTATGGAAGAGACCTTCCCAAACAGATTGTGACAGCACTTGCAGCTCTGCAGGGATCATTCCAGGGATCCTGCAGTACATTTTGATCCTCCTGAAACTGTGAAGAGTGTAAAAGCCATTCCTAAGTTTGCCAATGGCCCTGGTCTCAGTCATGATATGACATCAATGACATGCGTTGCATGTGGACTTTTACCAATGGGAGACAAGTGATGGAAGGTCATCTGTTGTCCCAGTGTATTCAGGTTGTGCAGCTTCTCTTATGTGTAACTCAGAGCAAAATGGCTGGGCTGGCAAAAATAGGAATCCTTTGTTGGAAAGGAAGGGCTGGCAAAAATGGGAATCCTCTGATGGAAAGGAAGGACAGGGATAATGTTAGCTTACAGGGAGTGGAAGACTAAATAGAAATGAGGATTGTACTTTGCCTTGTAAATCACATTCATCTGAGCTGTCCATCTGTTACTATCACTTCAGGAATACTGAAGTGCTTCTTTTTTATTCACCTTTAGAGCTTAAGAGGAATTAAAGTCTGAATTAGAGAGCATCCATAAAGCCCTGCAACATTATCCCTCATCCAGAGTCCAAGTCGTGCAGCCAAAGTATTTTTTTTCTTTAAGAATTCTGAAATACCTGTAGTGGTGAATATTGTGTTAAATTTATTTATGTATATATATATATATATATATAAACATTCTATATAAACACGTTAAAAAGGAAATGCAATTAAAATGAAGGAATTGCTGAAAGAGAATCCTGCACACCTGTGTAACTTGGGCTGATGCGTGGAATGGTTTTCTGCTGCAACTTTTGTAGCACCAAGGGTGTAAGACCAGCTGGCTTTTTGCCCATAGAAGAGAAGGTAATGAGTTCTGGCTAATCTCTGGTGGGCAGAAGGTCTGAATCTGCTTTCCTGAGCTAGATCGTATCCCTAGAGGGGAGGGATGAGACCAGGGAAAACCAGAGAACAAAGACTGATAGAGCTTTAAAGCACAAGCTTCTTCCTAGTCCTTGAAAATGCAAAAAAACCCTACTGAGCATATATTACCTTTCAAGCATGCCCAAGTTTCACAGCTGTCCCTTTTGCTTCTCTCCACCTCTAGAGAAAAAAAAAAAAAAAAGAAGAGGCAAGTCTACATGTGGGAGAGAAGCTGTACCTGATCCTGATTTGGTTTACCTTTTGCTTGCTCCTAATCAATGTAAAGGCTTTGTGATAACTAATTCTGCTCCAAGAAGGAATGGAAAGCTTGCCACTGAATTCAGCTGAAGATGGAGCAGGATTTTGAAAGCCCTGGAAAGGAAGGATGGCAGGAGGCAAGTGCTTCCTAAGGGCTCCATGCAGCAGTCCAGATCTTAGAACTTCTTGTAGGCACTGGTCCCCTCTGAAATACTATTTGCTACCAGGTTAAGGGAAGGGCTGGAAGTCAGACACTGTGAAAATGACTGTCCTCATCCTATTTGTGATTATCTCTCCTGCTGGCTCTGATGGATTGTACTTTTGTTAAGCTTTGTTTTCTGTGTGGACTTGCCTGCCTTTGTGCCTTACTGCTTGGAAAAAAAAAAAAAAAAAAAAAAAGGTGTAAAAAAATAACAGCCAGGAAAAAAAAAAAAAAGGTGATGTTTTGCCAGGTCTCAGCCATGAGATTAAACTGGAGTTTTTATAAAAGCAGCCCTGTGCCCTAGTGATGTTTTGAGATGTTTCTTTCCCCTGGATTTGGTTTGTAAATGCAGTGCAAATGCATTTGTGTTCCTCTGACATGAAGTTTGAACCCTTCTTCTGTTGCTGTGTGAGTGGCCAGGGCACTAAGCTATGTCTGTCTGGGTTTTGATGATGGGTATAAGGGTTGGTGTCTGATCACACGCTTTTCTTTTTGGAGGTTTGTATCACAGTATCACAGTATCACCAAGGTTGGAAGAGACCTCAAAGATCATCAAGTCCAACTCATTACCACAGACCTCAAGACTAGACCATGGCACCAAGTGCCACNCTGCAAGTCTGCAGTTGCTCTGCAGCTCTGAACATTAAGTGAGGGCTTGGGAACCTCTGTAGAGTTAACATGATATAAAATGCTTTTGCATTTACAGGGTAAAATTCATCTGTTGTCTTACCATCTTCAGTTCTTCCAGGATAAAGTTTAAGTGATGCACAACCATGTCCTGCATTTAGCACAACCGCAAAATTTTGCCTTGCCTACGATAATGTAGAGCAACACATGGCAGAGTATGGAAATACTTTGGTATCCCAGTGGTTGTATAGAGGAAGACAAGATAGAATGGGGGGATTGAGTGCACCTTCAGAAGTTTGCAGAGGACACCAAATTGTGTTGATGTGCTTGAAAGTAGGAAGGTAAAGGGGAACTGTACAAGCTGGATTGATAGGTTGAGGTCAGTTGTATGAGAGTCAACAAGGCCAAGTGCTGGGGCCTGCACTTGTGTCAAAACAACCCCACAAATGCTCCAGGCTTGGAGCAAAGTGCCTGGAAAGCTGCCTGGCAGAAAAGGACCCAGAGGACCTGGACCTCCAGCCAGCTGAAGACGGAATCAGCAGTGTGCTCAGGTGGCCAAGAAGGCTAATAGCATCCTGTCCTGTATCAGGAATAATGTGACCAGCAATAGTAGGAAGGTGATCTTATCCCTGTACTCAGCTCTGGGGAGGCCCCACCTTGAGTCCTGGGTTCAGTTTTGGGCCCCTTACTACGAGAAAGATATTGAGGTACTGGTGCATATCCAGAGAAGAGAAACATAGTTTAGGAAGGATCTGGAGAACAGCTCTTGTGAAGAGTGGCCGAGGGAACTGGGATTGTACAGCCTGGAGAGGAGGAGTCACCTCCCTGCTCTCTATAACTCCCTGAAAGGAGGTTGTAGTGAGGTGGTGGTCGGTCTCTTCTGCCTAGGATCAAGTGATAGAATGAGGGGAAATAGACTAAACTTGCACTAGGGGAGGTTTAGATTGAATATTAGGGGAAACTTCTTTACTGAAAGAGTTGTGGACATGGAAACAGGCTGTGAACAGGGAACTGATGGAGTCATGTCCATGGAGGCGTTCCTGGTTCTCTGATTCTTGCCATGCCCTCATTGATTCAATCTCTGGGTTGTAGCATGGAGGTGAATATTATTAGTAGCTGTCCATTACTCTACTCTGGGGGTTCTAGGCTCAGTGGACATATCTGCAGTTCAGCTTGTACTTCATTCTCCTTCCAAACAACCAGATGAATCATTAGGTTAAATGAAACACATTTTTTCATTACTCAGCAGCTCAATTCAATGCTTGACTCTCTTCCCTACCTCCTTCAGTTTCCCTTTAGGAAAATGCCTGGGTTGTGCTTCCTGCTTACCATGGCAACTGGCACACAAAGTGGGAGAGAAAACCATGTCTGCTGACCTCTATACTTGTTGTGAGCCATAGCTGATTATTAGTGGTGCTCCAGAAATAGTATTTTTGTATTCTTTGTGCCACAGAGTCTAGCAATGACTTGGTCATAAGACAAAAGTAGAATCTCAAACTGCCCCACTCCCTCCCCCACCCCAGCATTCCCATAGTTATGAAAACTAAACGAAAGGCACGAGGAAAACCTGGTTATGCTCTACTCATCCCTGTGCCCTAACTCGGGGTGCTTAAACACGTGGAAGTGCTTGAACACAATTTCAGCTAGTTCTTTTTGTCTTCTCTCCCACCTCTGTTACAGGTTTGAAGGTCTGACTCAGAACAAACATCTGTATATGTTCATAGAATCATAGAATAGAATCATAGAATGGTAGGGTTGGAAGGGACCTCAAGGATCATCTAGTTCCAACCCCCTGTCATAGGCAGGGACACCTCCCACTAGCACAGGTTACTCAAGGCCTCATCCAAACTGGCCTTCAACACCATCAGGGAGGGAGCAGCCACAACCTTCCTGGGCAACCTGTTCCAGTGCCTCACCACCCTCACTGGAAAGAACTTCCTCCTAACATCCAGTCTAAATCTCCCCTCTGCCAGTTTAAATCCATTGCCCTTCATCCTGTCATGACAAGACCTTGTAAATAGTCCCTCTCCAGCCTTCCTGTAGGCCCCCTTCAGATACTGGAAGGCTACTATAAGGTCTCCTCAAAGCCTTCTCTTCTCCAGGCTGAAGAGCCCCAACTCTCTCAGCCTGTCCTCATAGGAGAGCTGCTCCAGCCCTCTGATCATCTTTGTGGCCCTCCTCTGGA
>WBNM01005223.1:151224-199996 GCA_013399055.1 Ramphastos sulfuratus
TTCATCTGCCAGTTCCCTCAGGACCCGTGGGTGGATCTCGTCAGGCCCCATGGACTTGTGCACGTTCAGATTTCTTAGGAGCTCTCGAACGTGATCTTCTACTACAGTAGGCAGATCTGCCTTCTTCCAGTCCTTACTTTTACCCTCTGGAGCTTGGACATTGTGGTTGGAGCCCTTGCTGTTGAAGACTGAGGCAAAGAAGTCATTGAGCACCTCAGCCTTGTCCATATCTTTTGTCAGCAGTTCTCCATTTTTCTTCTGTAAATGTCCCACATTCTCCCTAGTCCTCATTTTCTCATTGATATACCTGAAGAAATTCTTCTTGTTCCCTTTAATGTCCCTGGCCAGATTCAATTCCAGCCTTGCCTTAGCTTTCCTGACCTGAGCTCTGGCTGCACGAACAGTATCTTTGTACTTGTCCCATGTTCCCTGTCCTTGCTTCCACTCTCTATAAGCTTTCTTCTTGCATCTAAGTGTATCTAGGAGCTCTCTATTCATCTATGCAGGCCTCCTGGCATTCTTTCCTGCCTTCCTTTTTTTCTGGGATGCATGTTCCTGAGCCTGGAGGAGGTGATCTTTGAACAATGACCAGCTGTATTGGAAGCACCATCTATAGCAGCTTGGATACTTTCACCTAAGATAAAACTAGGATTAAGGAAGTCCCCAAACTGGTTGTTAATCAGGAAACAATTTAAACCAATGCCAAAGACCACTTGATATCAATGTTTCACGCACCCTCCTTGTAACACAGGAGTCCAGCAGCTGTGGGACATAGGACATATCTACCTGGTATCCCACTGGATGGAGCTGAAGGTAAACTGGCATAAAAGGGAAAGCAGGCAGTGCATGGAAGGAATTGCACATGGTCAGGCATTGGAATAGGCTTCCCAGGTTGCTGGTGGAGTCACTATCCCTGGAGGTGTTAAAAAACATGTAGATATGGCACTCTGGGACATGTTTTAATGGCCATGGTGTTAGGTTGACAGTCAGACTCAATGACCTTGGAGGTCTTTTCCAACTGAAACAGCTCTGCGACTGTAAATTTAGCTCAGTGAGGGAGGGTTGGGCCAAGGTGGCACAAAGCAACAATAACAAAAAGAACAGGATCGTAATAGTTAAGATGGCGAAGGACAGATCTTGGAGTTAATTTTCTCTCTGAGTGAATTCTCTTTCTTTTCAAAGAAGAGGTCTCACCACGAAAGTAAAGAATGAACAGTTTCAGAGCTAAGGATTATAAATGAGTGGGAGTTGCAAAGCTCAGACCTAGCCAAGTTCTGATGCCCCCAAAAGTCAGCTATAGCATGAGGGTTAAAACAAGAATGTTTGGTTCACTCCATAATAAAAAGGGGTAGATATTTCCTCATGTCTTCTTTGCAAACTGGAGTGTAAGATGAAATATCTTTTTGCAAACCTTTAAAATTCATAGGAATAATGCACTTTGGGTCCAGATATATCTGAAAACTGGACCTGTTTTCTTCCATAGTACATCTGTTCCAGGGAACACATATCTCTTTATCATTTAAATTCCTTATCTGAAAAGACCAGGGAAATATTTCAAATCACTCAGAGGAAATGACTTCAAAGAAAACTTAGTGGTTGCTTAAGAATGAACCACAAGGAACAGGAACATGGGAACAACCAAAGCTGGAGAAAGCAGAGTAACACACATGATGATTTTTAAACAGGGAAACTTTCCAGACAAGTAAAACTCAAAAAGGAAATAGCAAAATGCCCCCCCCCAGTCCCAAACCAGACATAACATAGAGCTGAACCAGTCTCAAAAATATCAGGTAGCTACTTCTTTCCTTCCTAAGACTCAGGAAGAAGTTTAGATCAGAAAAAAGAATAGATAATCACAAATTGCTTTATTTGCCTTTTTTTTTTTTTTTNTTTTTTTTTTTTTTTTTTAATTGATAGCTAATTAAACATGGGGAGCCAGCTAGTGAAAGCAAAAGAGAGATGTAGAAAAGGCTGGTTTGGTTATTTTCAGGGATTATTTGAAGTAGCTTGGGTTTATCTTCTCCAACCTTTGTGGCAGATGGAGTACCCTGCTAAAGGTGAGCGTTGCTTGGAAAAAGTACAGAGGGAAGGTTTTCTGCCCTGCATTTGCTCACAGTCAGTAACAGCTCTGAGTAGCCAGAGCAGCTCACTGCTCATCACTTCACTTAGCTCTCTTCTAGTTTATCTCAAGTAGTGAGTGTGCAAGAACTGCAGGTGACCTTGCCTATGCTGGAATTTCACCTCGTGTACAAGCTGACAGTCTGAAACACCCTCGCCTTTCCTTTCCTTTTCTTTTTTTTCTTTTTTTTTTTTTTTCCCCCTTCCCTTCCCTGTTAAGGATGAACCCTCGACAGTCATCCTGCATAGCAGGATCTCCTAAAGAAAGATGCCTGAGATTACAGGAAGAGTTCTTGCGGGAGGTTCCCAGCATACCACACGTTGCAGAGGCTTTCCCCAGCTGCCCAAATGGGCAAGGTTGCCGAGGGATGGGAGAAGGAGTCTTCATTTATAAGCTAGTTTTAGGTCATACTTGGTCCTAATGAATATTTGCTTGGCACAAGCCCCTGTTGTATGGAATGTGAAAAACAAGGATGCAAGGGCAGTGAGCAGGATGGGGACTAAATCGTCTGAGTCAGAGGATACCGAATGGCTCTGATGGCCTGGCTGCTGATTTTTTGTAGTGAGGTGAGCAGCCAGATGCAAGTGCAGCACGTAGCAGGCATCGTATATTGCATATGAACCAGCAAGGTAAGGAGAAATATGTCCTGGAAAGCCTGTGTGGAAGAAGTGAGGGGAAAGGAGGAAGGGGCAGGAAGGTCTGCTGGAAAAATGCGGGCAAGGCATAAAATATACAAAGTCAACCCCACATCGCCCCACTGCCCGAAAGAACAGAGACCTTCAGTACTGCCAGCCCGAAACCTTCAAGCCTGTGAAAGATACCAGGTTACATCTGTGTGTGTATGGGAGCGGGGCAGATGAGGATTTGGGATTCTTACTGGCTTGGAGACCATACTGCTCTGTCAAGCATGAACAGAGGATGTTTCTCAGTGAGTTTCTAATTTCTGAGAGCTGGGAATATCACAGTAAAATAATCTTAAAAGACAGTTGGTAACTCCATGGGAGAATTGAAACATATTCTTTTTTTCCCCTTTTTTTTTGCTAGGGGACAACTGTGAATATTCACAGCTACAGAGGCAAATAGAGCAAATCTGCAAATAAACCACACAGCTTTCATCTGGAGAATTGTTTACCTTCATGCTTAGTCTAGCAGTTGTCATGTACATATGTGTATTGTCTGCTCTGAAGACCACTTAAATCCATACCTTTAGGCAGCAATCTAAACAGTTGAAAATGACCAAGATCTCTTTAGAATCATAGAGTCATAGAACCACTTAGGGTTGGAAGGACCACAAGGATCATCTGTTTCCAACCCCCCTGCCATGGGCAGGGACACCCTACCCTAGATCAGGCTGGCTAGAGTCTCCTCCAGCCTGGCCTTAAGCACCTCCAGGGATGGGGCCTCAACCACCTCCCTGGGCAACCCATTCCAGGCTCTCACCACTCTCATGATGAAGAACTTCCTCCTCAAGTCCAGTCCGAATCTCCTCACCTTCAGCTTTGCTCCATTTCCCCTAGTCCTGTCACTACCTGATATCCTAAAAAGTCCCACCCCAGCTTTTTTGTAGGCCCCCTTCAGATACTGGAAGGCCACAATAAGGTCACCTCAGAGCCTCCTTTCCTCTTCTCTACGTAAATCAGTTCACCACCATTCCATTCCTGTTACAGACTCCATCCCTTCCTCACCTTTCCCTGGCATCCCAGGTAAGGAACTTGCAGAGATTGGAATAAGCCTTTGGAAGCTGAAAAGCCAGAAAAAGCTGTGCAGGATTTTCTATTAGCCTGCTCAGCATGATTCTGCTATCAGTCGTGTCTTTGTCTTCTTCTTCAGTTCAGGTGGATTAAGTTGTTTATTTCTGGTTGCAGTGTGGCATGTGTAGAACTTGCTGCGTGGCTCCACCATTTCTTGGATCCTTTGTTCATCACAGTTTGGTTTTGTTGGTTTTTTTTTTTTTTTTAAACATGAATCATTAAGTGCAATGTGAAGGCGAAACTTAAGAAGCAGAAAGCAAACCTGAAGAACCCAAACTTAATTGGCTTAAGCTGCCATTTATGCGATAGTTCAGTGGTATCTTTTTCAACAGGTTGGATCAGTTAATATTGTAATAGTCTATTCAAAGTAGACTCAGTTCCTTTTCTCCTCAAAATCCTGCAGCATTTTCTCTATATTGACCACAGTACTATAATCATATCACACTTAGGTGTAGCAACAAGGAACAGACCTTCAGACTGGGATCTGAAGTGAAAGACCCAGAAAGGAAAACAATACTTAGAACTACCTGCTTCTGTGGTCCTAAAGTTTTCTCCAGACTAATCTCCAGCCACATTCATATACAGAAAGACTTGCTAGTCACTATAAAGTCCTGTAGCAAGTTGTTTCATCCATTTGCAGATTTACCTGAGCGTCAAAAGTAGTTCTAGCAAGAGGCATTTACATAGGAGTGCAGTGTGAAGGATTTCATGACTGCAGTTATTGGAAGGCTTTGGCCAAGCAAGGACAGAACCTGTGTGTCTGCACTGTCCTTCTTCCTCCATTTCTCTCTTCTCTTCTGTTGCCATTGGCAGGGATGTGCAGTTCGTGGCAGAGAATTCAGTCTTGGCTGTTGCTGCCTAACTCTGGCAGACAGTGATACTCTGTAGATGACTTTAGATGTGGGTATTATTGTAGCTTTCAGAAACATACACACAGCTGACCCCAACCCAGACCACTGGCATACAGGGACTGCATGTTTTATCCATGCCTTGAGACTCAAAAAAAAAAACAAACAACCAATCTGCTGAAGATTAATTTCCTTCAGGAAATAGCTGAGCCCAGGGTTTACAAGACAGCCACCATTCCACTGAACCAGTGGAGTGGCTGTTCCATGGGGATTTTCCTTTCTGAAGGCACACTCATACATCAAAACCCTTCAATGCTGTAGGAACCCATTTCTTCCTCAAGGTATTTACCCTTACACCTGTGTTTTTCTGTCCCCCAGAGCACAGGGACTACTCAGCTAGAGAGTTTCTGTAGCACTGGGCTTTGGCTTCTCCATACACCCCACACCCACCCCTGCCCCCAAAAAACCCAACCAACCAACCAAAAAAACAACAACAACAACAACAAAAAAAACCGTATTGAACACAAAAAAATTTCACTTTCATTTCTTTTTAATTAGTATTCTGGTAAATATACAAAAAAAAAAAAAAAAGGAATCAAGGCAGCTGGCAAGTGTCAGGGCCTGAACCAGTACACCTTAGGAAGGTGCTCTATATAGGAGCATATTTCACATGACACATGTAACTAAAATGTCCACTAGGAAGGACATCATCTCAGTTTGGGCCAAAGTAAACAGCTCTTATTGAACTGGGTGAGAATTGTAGCTGCTGATGCAAGGACTGGACTTGGTTCAGTTAACTCCATGCTTGTGTTTTTCCCAAGAGTTACTCATTGCCATTGTTTGCCTCTTGTTCTACGTGATCCAGGGATATGGAAGGTGAACTACACAGCAGATGTGACCATATACATGCAAGTAGCTGAAGCAAGAAGTATCATAATCTGGGGGCATGGGACAGCCACTTTCCCAAAGGCACCTACAGCACAGGACCCCTCCTATTCTGCACATATTCTAGCCCACGGGTGTGTGAAAACTTGTGTGAAGTACATAACAGCTCTTTGAAGGAGTCACTTGGTAGCAAGCAAAGCTTTTTCTGGACTGGCACTTCTTAAAGTAGGAGCACATGTAGTGGTTTCACCAGTGACAGGAGGTAGGCTTGAATACATGCAGCATATTGCTGAGGAGCGAGATGACCTTTCATTCAGCTTGACTAGCAACAGACCTTTTATCTGTGACATATCTTTACTGCTGATAGACTTAAAACTCTCAGAGAATCTGCCTTATTCTAAGGCAAGGAGTGACAGAGACCGGGAACAGAAGCTGAATGATAAAGTGTATTAGAGAGGTCTGCAGCCTTCTCTCTTGCAGCATCTGTGATGAGTGGTCACAGGAGGTTACAGTTTTGCTCACATAGCCCTTGACAGAGTCTTAGCACTGAGACTTACATTCAACATAGTTTTAGAGAAAGATTTTTTCTGGAACAAGCATGTATGGACATTTTCCTTTCTGATGTCATCAAAGAACAAATCAGATCACTTAGGATCACAGAACTGTTGGAAGAGGCCTTTGAGATCATCAAGTCCAACCACTTCTTATTTTATGCTGAGAGGATTTCTTGCACAGCAAAAGGATTGTGCCTCAGCTGAGAGGCACTGAGGCTGCAGAACAAGGGGCAAAGAAAGAACAAGATTCTTTTCTGGTGTCACCATCTCTGTGTGTCAAGTTTTTAGAAGGGCAAAAATATATACGGGAGAGGTAGTGGGAAAACTTCAAATCCTCCACGGCATAAGAAGGATGGAACAAGAGATGAACAGATGCAGTTTCACATGGTGCTTCAGGACAGCGCTGAGGACTCGGTCTTCAGTAATCAATTCTGCTCCAGTAGAACATAGTACCAAGGAGGACGCAGAACTGAAATGACAGGACTAGTAAATTTCTCTGCTCCCCATTTCCTTCTCCCTATCTTTCCCCCAGCCACATTTAGTCCCATTGGTAGGACAGAGAAACAGAAGTTCTTGATAAGGAAAGTCCATTCAGGCAGAGGAGGAAGCTTAAAGCTTTCTATCTGTGCAGAAGCTTCGCAGTGAAAAGAGAATATATGTGAGATATGTGCAGCCATAACTACTTGACAGGAACACTTTGCTCACTGAGGATTATCTGTTACAAAGCTGCTGAACCCTGAATACTTAAAACACTCATGCAAAGTCTTCAAACTAGGAACTGAATTATCTGTCACGATTACTGTGTAGATGATTGTGATGGTTTGGGAATTCCCCACCCCCCAACCACTTTGTAAAATCACCCAGACTAGACTCAGCCAGCTGGAAGTTAAGGAATGAAGCTCTATTTACAGCTTAGCACAATATACAAGCAGATAAATACACAATATACAGGAACATTTACAGAAACATACAAGTTAAAGGTAATACAGAAACACAACACCCCTCCCAGAAATCAGAGACCCAAGGAAGGGCTCCCAACCACCCTTCCACCTTCTCCCCACCCCTATACCTTACCCCAAGGTTTGCCTTATGCGCAAGGCAAGTTTGGAGGATCGGCCAGGGGAGTTAGAAGGAAAGTGGTTAGTGAGGTTACTTGGCAGAGAGGAGAAAAGTCAGAGGCTAGACAGCCCGAGAGTGTCTGCAAGCCCAAGAGACTGTGTAATCTATGTTTTGAGTTCTTATTCTTATCCATCTCAG
Source organism: Ramphastos sulfuratus (assembly GCA_013399055.1). Classification (NCBI taxonomy): domain Eukaryota; kingdom Metazoa; phylum Chordata; class Aves; order Piciformes; family Ramphastidae; genus Ramphastos; species Ramphastos sulfuratus. The sequence continues at coordinate 158,639 of WBNM01005223.1, forward strand.
CAAGCCTATGAGTGAAGTAGACATCACCATTGTTTTCTTTTCACGGCCTATAATTTTCTCTATTAAAATATTCCAATTAGCCTCAAACCAGCACAATGATCCAACACCCTTCACAAAAAGAAAAAAAAAAAAGTGTCTGCAAAGCTGTGTGCGCTCTGTTGTATTGCTGAGATGGCAGCAAGCCACAGTAGGCAGGAAGGACACCTAATTCCTTACCTTCCTGAAGCCAGAATGGTGTGGGGGGGGGAAACTTGTAAATGGAGCCCTGTTAGTGGAACTGGCTACAGGCAGATTGGTGACGAATGAATAACTAGAACCTACAGACATTTTAAATGCATCAGTCCCGACATCCACCCCCACCCAGCTGGGCGTGGAATACCAAGACAAGAGAAGAAGAAATAAAGGCAAATACTAAATACTCACAGTCCAGCAGAGGATGGCGAAACCAAACCAGGCAACACCCCAGGCATGTGCATTCATTGGCCCCAAAATAGCGTCATAACAACCCTGTAAGACAAACATGAATGTATCAACAGTGGCTCTGAGTTTGTACTGCAAGGTGACAAGCTTATCCACCTCTAAGGGAGGCTGAAGGGGCATGCTCTTCTCCTGTTGCTGTTTGGATAGCTCACAGTGTCTCAAGAAACCAAGCCAGTGCTACACGGCTTATTGGCAACTTACAGATAGCCTTCCTGATTCTAGCTCCAAATACAAACTAGACCCATCTCAGACACTTCAAGGACAACTTCCCATGCCACCCACTTGCCAACTATACATATATAATCAAACACAACCAACACAGAGTTGACCTCCAGAATCAAAAAGCTACAAGTCAATTTGGAAGCTTGAACACCACCTACAAATGCTTCTTTGTGCAGAAGTCGATGCTCATGACCCAGCAATTTCTTTAAATAGGATAAGATGGTCTGCTGAGAAGTTCTACCTTGAGGAGGTGAACTGCTGACTTGCTCACTCATATTGCATGCACTTATGTTTGGGCCAAGTTTGATTTAGCTGTCCATCTACATGTTGGAGATGTCATTTCTTTCTGGTGGCATTGGGAGAGTTTTCTAAATAGTTATCTCTTGCCTATGAGAGTCTTACAGAATCACAGAATGGGAGGGGATGGAAGGGACCTCTGAAGATCATCTAGTTCAACACCCCTCACGGAACAGGCTCACCTAGAGTAAATCACACAGAAACACATCCAGGTAGGTTTTGAAAGTGTCCAGAGAAGGATACTCCACAACCTCTCTGGGCAGCCTGGTCTAGTGCTCCAGCACCTTCAAAGGAAAGAAGTTATTCCTTAAATTCAATAGAAATCTCTTGTATTTTTGTCAGGGGGTTGGAACTAGATGATCTTTGAAGTCCCTTCCAACCTTACCATTCTATGATTCTATCACCAGACACAAATGAAACCAGCCCAGCCCCATCCTCATGACCTCCACCCTTTAGATATTTATGTGCATTTATAAGATCCCCTCTGTCTTCTCTTTTCCAGGCTAAATGGCCAGGATCCTACCAGGCACTGTTTCTCCCCCAGAAATGTTTTGAACACCTATAGCTTATATCGGCAGAGGAAGGCTACTCATTATTTCCTTCCCTTCCAATTAGGTGCTTTTGACCACCATAAAGTGAAGATGATCTTACATTGCTGTTGTAGTAGCCAGAGACTCCAAGCTTGCAACCATCTAGGTTGACAGGAGACCCTTGGGCATTCATGACACAGCAATTGCGTGGCCAAGGGAAGTCTGCGTCGTTATGCTTGACACGGAAGGCAGATGTGTACTCCTGCCAGTCGGAGGGGCCGTGCACCCCGCAGCACTTGTTCTGTGGGAGAAGAGAAGGAAATGGTCTTTATGGGATCAGGTCACAGACCCAGCACGTGGCTGGTTAGGCATTAACCACAGATTTATGGGAGAGATTTTTGAAGTGCTTGCCTTTGACATTTCACTATCTGATAAACAAGTGAAACTGGGAGTGTAGCATGACTTTAAGGTTCAAGGCAGATACCGTCCTCTACATTACTGAGCATCCCCAAGGAGGACTTGAAATTCCAGGCCTGCAGAGCATTTAGTAATTAGTGAGAGCTTTCAGTGTTATTATTACCTGAAGCATGAGATTATCCCATGTTTCATCCACCGATTTGCCATTGTTATTGCCTGTTCCTGACTTTTGATACCTCTCCAGCATTTGCTTCAGGAAGAAATTTGGAGTGAGCTACAGAAGGAAAAAAAAACAACCAAAAAAACGAAGAGAGAGAAGAATGTAGAAAATATGTAAATAAGTGGCTGTATGAAGCAAATAGAGGGTTTTTTGGGGTGGGTTTGTTTGCTTATTTCAGTGTCCTTTTGGTGAACAGGAATGCTGCTTCTCCTCTAGTTTTACACCCAGGAGAATAAAGAGCAGGTTGTGAGGAGCAGAAGCAACAAAACCATCTTTGAATGGTGCATTCAAAGACAGGCAGGGCTCTGCCAGACGTTGGATCACAGGTGATGTGCAGTAGCTATTGGTTTTTGGATATTTTACTTGGAACTAAATCACCACAAGTCATTTCCTTCCCTACCATATCTCCAATAACCCGACAAAATCTTTCCCTCACTGGAAGCATTATCTGAGGCAGTGCTGAATATTTGTCTTCTGCATATGTTGACAAGTAAGCTAACCCCTACTGGTATTTCCTTAACAAGTTTGTAAGCACTGAAAAACGTTAAGAAATAACAAAACTGTGTCAAAAAGAACAAAGTGATCTCCTTGATTGGAATAATGTCATTGGAGACCTTTCATATGAGGCCTTATTCTAACTCTGCAATAGTCCTTTCAAGTTTATTCTGGTACCACCACCCAGGTCAGTTAGTATACCCAACAGGACCACTGTGCCCTAGAACCACAAGGTTTCACAGCGTGGTTGGAAGAATATATGAGGAAAGAAATACTCACGAAGTCTCGGTGAGTTGCTGCTGTGATGCAGGAAGCCATTTCAAAGGCATAAGTGATCAGCATCAGAATAATATACTGTGAGAGATGGACAGTAGAGTTAGCCCTCGGAGAAACAGTTAAACACTTATTTCAAGCACCCTGAAACTCTGCTCAAGGCAAAGGAGCCCAAGCTGTCCTAGACTCCTCCGTGCATTCCATGCCCCATAACATTCACATAGCCTTTCCCTGTGCTTGTTTCAGTTTGCAATCTCCTTTCTTGAAGGTGTATGACTGGAATTATTCTCCATCTCACAGATAAGAGCTCACCAGGACATGGTGACAGTAACAGCACTCTAGCCTATGGAAAATACTTTGCCTGATATGTCCCAGAATAACATTTGCCTTTTTGTTGTTGTTGTTGTTGCATCTTATTGGCAGCTTATGCTTGTGCCATGCCTTCTCCTTCCACTTGCCAGCTGTAAGCTTTTCAGCAAGAAGCTGTTCACTCCAAGCAGGAAAGTTTATACTTTTGGGAAACAGAAGGTAGAAATTAGGGTGTCATTTAGATCCTCCTGCTTTTACATCATCAGATTTCCTCTGCGCTCCCTACTTTGTAAGTAAATTTCCTTCAGGAAAACAGATCCCTGAGCATGCCATCTCATACACTATTTCTCTTCCCTTCTCACCACCATCCCTTTAAACTTTCCCATATTTTCTTCAGAGATCTTGTGTCTCTATTTCTGGTTCCACGTTTTATAATGTTCTTAGATTCAGGATATTCATTTCCTTACCCCAGTTTCTGCCCTTGTATCCTCTCTTATCTTCTATACCACTGCCCTGGTTTTCAGCCAAGACACCAAAAATCAGAGTTAAGGGAATTCTCTTCCCTCAGCTGTTTGCTGACAAATTCCCTGGTGCAAGAGTTCAGATCTCCACATGTCTCTTGTTTAAAACAGACACGCTGCTGTCCCACATTAATCTAAGAGAAAGATGATTCCAGTTTTTGACTCTACCCTTCCTTAATGCAAGCACCAATTAAATTTTGCCACTGCCAACCTAAAGGAGTAAGTAAGATTGTACAGAGATTTTGTTACATCTTTACATTGTTCTTGGTTTATCCAAAGATGTCTGTCCCCACCCCTGTAATTTCTGCCTTCCTGCTGATGCCTAATGTTCTCAATTGCACCCATATTTGTCCTAACACCTACTAATGCCTCATACAGAAGTCATCACTTTTCAGCTTCTAAACTGAATAGTATATGACAGCTGAAAGGCAGTAAGGGGTGGGGAGAAACAAGAATCTAAATCTCATCCCAGCTACATCTGATTGCATAAATGCTTCTGCACTGCTTCAGGGCAAGGTCAGGGTCAGGCTAGTCAACTTAAACCTCCTTTGTAGCTATGACTATTAATTCTCTGAGTCTGATTTGAGAACATCTCATCCATGTGTCTTCACAGGAGTCACCTTTTGGGACACCACAGACATGATCAAGAAGAACATCTGTCTTCTTATTACTAATAAAAGCTGTTTTTGTCAGTGGATCATTATCGAGGCAAACAGTGAAAATAAGGCAGCGTAAATAGGTAAGCAAACTCACCAGCAGCAGCAGGGTCCTGTCAGCCTTAATGACTCCAATGATACCAAGGATAGACAGAGCAAAGAGTGCAAAGCCAACAAAGATGCCAATCCAGGCCCCAGCATAGATGTCTTTGTTTTCTGTGCCTTCCAGCAGAGGGTAGAGACCATGGGGATCAGACACAAAGTAGATGCACTCTGCCGTCAGGGCAATGCCGCACATCTGAGAAGTGCAAGTTTGGGTAATCCATTAGGCCAAGCTTCCTCAAAGAAATGACAGAAACAGAGAGAGACAGGGACTTCTTTCCTTTTGTTCAACTTCCTGCCAGACAGGAGCTGCTCAACTCTTCTGCCCAACTCTACAATCTCTTGCACTGTATCTTCAAAGAAGAACTGAAGGTAAATCTCACCCAGCCTAGATCTCAAAAAACTAGCAGAACCTTTCCCATCACTATATGGAGAAAGGTGTTTGAAAGGATGTTGGTCAGCAGCAAGGGCCCTTCCCCTAGAGTTCACATTGGTCTTATGGATCAGCCCTTGCTGTCCCCTTCCCACCCAAGTGATCAGCTAGCACAGTTCTCCTTTAATGATCTATTTATATAAGGACTTCACATGTGGAGAGGGATTTTATGGCTAGAAACTGCTGTTTTAAGAAACATTGTACTGGAAGGGAACCTCCACCTATAGTTGTCCCAATTCACTTACCCCAATGACCACATTTCCAAAGACTAATAGACCCTGCAAGATGTGTATGCCATCATCACTTTTTGCCATCTCTAACTCTTCATGCAACCTGGGAGAAAATAAAGACAGTCTTCAGTTAGGTCAGTACAATATGCTTCATTCAACAGAAATTATCCCTGAGGAAAAGAATAGACAGGACCTCCCTGACTGTATGTACACCTTGTACCCCTTGCTTCATAGTAGTTTCAGATGAGAAATTTGTCCAGGTGTGAACCTAGCAACTTGAACTCTCCCTGATACATGAAGTACAGAAGATTTGGACCACTGCAGGGGAGGTTCATGTCTCCAGTTCTCTTTTGGATCAGATTTTCATCACCATAACAGCACCCATGCAAACCTTAGTTTCCTATGTTGTATTTCCATCTGGCTAGAAACACCAACTACACCTAGATGGGCAGGGGACACGTTCAGCACTCTCACCTCATTCCTCTTTCAAAGCAGCCAGCTTTACCATAGGGTATTCTATCCACCCTACTGGCAATTTAATTTTGGACAGCACTACCATACTGGCAACTGCGATGCTTTAGTTGTATCCCATGCACATATCTACAGCACATGGCTTAGCAGCACCTTGCTAAGGGTAGTGCCATCCCCCATCCATGCTGCGAACTGAAGCTGAGCCCCTAGCTCTTGGTCAGGTCGGAGGGAGTAAGGGAGAGAGCAGCTCAGGCTGCAGCTGGCTCATGGGAGTCAGGCCAAGTAGCATTCCCACCAAATTCCTGAGTGTGTTATATCCTGCAGGCTGAGGCTAGGCACCCTGCATCAAATTCATGCCCTTCCAGAGAAAGCAGCATAAAGGCACTAGTCAGAGGTGTAGGCCTCTTAGAGAAACAAGCCCAGCACCAATGGAAACTTGCTTGGGAGGAAAATCCTCCACTCCAAGACAGCTGCCTTTACTGGGTGGTCGAGAAAATGCAAGCCAACAGAGAAAGGCTTAAGTGAGCCCATCATGAGCAGACAGCAGAAAATGCAGCTTGAACACCCCTCTTCTGCCAGAGTACCTGCACTAGTGCCTTCTCTCAATGGGATTAGTGATTCTGGGATTCTTCAAAGAAGCTGTTGGAAAATGAGTGTGGGTATAGCTGTCAGTGGAGAGTCCTTGGGAACAGTCCTTGTGACCCTTTTAACATTGCCACCTTTAATATTGCCTCCTCAGCAGCAGCACTTTTAGGATAGTCAGGACTTCCAACAGTGACAAAGGGAAAACCAGAATTTCCTGCCACCCTTTCTGCAGTAATTTGAGAGATAGACGTGGAAAGATCCTCACTGTTTTCACTGTTATACCAGCAGCAGAGCCCACAAGTAATTTCCCAGGACAATGTGAGTGAGGATGGCCATTGTTCTCAGCGTAGGAAACACTACTTAGTGCTGTATGCCAGCCCAACATACCTGAAGCTGTATGGCCCTTGCACTTGAAAATGGTCAGCCCATGAGGTCAATGTGAAGCTCTATCCCAACAAAACTTGTTGATCAACCAACGTGCCCAGTGGCCACACAAAACTGATTTGCAGATAAGATCTTGGTCTGAGACCTTATAGAGGTCTTCCAGTATCTGAAGGGGGCCTACAGGAAGGCTGGGGAGGGACTATTTACAAGGTCTTGCAATGACAGGACAAGGAGCAATGGGTTTAAACTGGAAGAGGTGAGATTTAAACTGGATGTTAGGAGGAAGTTCTTTACAGTGAGGGTGGTGAGACACTGGAACAGGTTGCCCAGAGAGGTTGTGGCTGCTCCCTCCCTGGAGGTGTTCAAGGCCAGGTTGGACAAGGCCTTGAGTAACCTGTACTAGTGGGAGGCGTCCCTGCCTTTGGCAGAGGGTTGAAACTGGATGATCTTTGAGGTCCCTTCCAACTTTACCATTCTATGATTCTGTGACACGTATGGTCTGCAATACAACACTACAAAGCCTGCAAACTTGAGGCAGACACTGGTCCTCTAGTCATCTGAAGGCTGTAGAGGCCACTGCCTAGATCATGGATCATTGTGCTGCAAAGTCCAGGGATTTTAGAAAAAACTTTAATTCTTGCTGGCTAAGAGACATCAGAAGTCAGAGAGCAGTTCAAAAAGCAAGGAAAGCTCCTGTGCTCAAACGTAGTCACATGAACTCTTGCTACTACCAGGGAAAAGTAGGTCTGCCACGTAGGTAGCAGGGCTGAGTGTGCCATGTGGCTAAGAAGACAGATCGCATCAAGTGTCATTGACAGTCACAAGCCTTTCCGTAACATCACAGGAATCTCTTTCTCTCTCCCTGTCTCTTCTACAGACCTCCCTGAAATGTAATAACAGCACCCACAACTTGTGTACGGGTTGTCCATCCAGCTTGTGCTTGTCTCCTCACGAGCTGGCTCTTCTCTTCCTTGGCAGGTACTATCTGTATCTCTCTTGCCTCTCCTTGTGCAGGTACTATTGCAGGCATGTCAGCCCAATGAAAGCAAGCCTCTTCCCCTGGGGCAAGCTCATCTCCTAGGCTACTGTAGCTGAGAGGAAAGCTAGACACAGTCACCACCACAGAGATATCAGCTAGAGACTAACAAGCTTCTAGGAAACCTAGGGCCAGTACCTTACTGAAGACCAATGGGATTGCAGAGCAGGAATGGCAGGTGGAGAGATCAGGAATGGGAAAAGGCAAGGAAAAACCTTTAATGTAAGCCTAAAAATGAATACTGTAGTGATGTTGCCATATTAGTAGAAATCCTCCCTCTGCCTCCAAATGAGCAGCAACAATGGAGTCAGTTTCTCAGTGCTGGCTTCATTCACCCCTTGTTTGGTCCCTTCTCTGTCACAGAGATTCTAATATTAGCATCATGAATGAGACACTGGGGAGGTGCTCCAAGGCTGTAAAAACATCGCAGCAGCTGGAGACATGACCCTGCAACACATCCCACACAAGAGGCTGTAGGAGGTCTGAGCCTTTCCACCTTCTGCCCATTCCTCACACCTAAAGGTGAGCAGGGTTAAGCAGGAGCAGTTTGCACAGCACTTGGCACAGGTACATGACTACAGAGTCAAACCTTGGCTGACTTGCCTGAGGCAAGCTGCATGCAGATATGACTCACAATCACCCTTGGGGTGTGACACTGGTAGGCAGTCCTCCCAACCCCAGAGAGACAGGTACCTCCTGCCTGTGGGCACAAATCTGCTTGGAGGTAGAAAAGTTTTCTTTGTAGACTGGTCAAGATTAGTTTTAGCAACTGAATACTGTTTCCTGGGGCTTCCAGAAAATCTATGAAGAAACAAGCTTCAGTTGCAACTGTTGCCCAAAATTTCCACAACAAAGGGTGGCCAGATTCTGGGATTTAAGCCTTGAGCTTGCATGGGCCTGGTATTTCTCAGCACATCCTATCCACATTGAAATTTATCCATAACCCATCTAGGTCCAAGGTATTAAATTATCACTGCCACAGACTTCACTCCGTGTTCCAAGCAGCTTTGGAAAGGTGTTGCTCCCATTGTACCACAAAAATATACGTCCCTCATGAAGCACATCAACTTCATTTGCCTTATGCTCTGATCACAATACAGACTAACTTCTCCGTTCACACCCTTAAAACACTCCAGACACTCATGGGGGCCAGCTGAGGCTGTGAGAATCCAAGAGCTACAGTAGCCCTGCTTTCACCTCTTCCTTCACCACTTGCAGACAGATCTGTTATTTCCATGCCCTTGGAGTTTCCTTGACCGCTCCTCCCTTCATCTACTTGCAGAGGCTCTGTGAGGTCTGTAGCACAACTGTAGAAGCTGAAAAGCAATGTCTTTCTGCAGAGGCTGGCTTCTGCCTTTGTATTTTTGGTGACAACCTCATGCAGGCTTTGAAAACAAGCCCTGCTCAAAGCAGTTCTTGGATGCAAGTTCTTGGTCTCTGTGCATTCCTCACACATGTTGGGCCGGCTGATCTTTTGAAGCCTCCACATGCTCTTCCTATAGATTGGGGCAGGCTTTCAGTTGCCTTACAGCTGAATGCCCCATGCTCAGCCTAGTCCTACTCCATCTCCACCTCAAAAAGCCAATGAGTAAGAACTGGTTTGGCATTGCCCCATACAGAAGCAATTCAAATTTTGATCGTCTGGCATTTTGTGACAGTTGTTGTGGTGAAGTCATGGCACTGGGATCAAAACCTCTGTGAGCGTCATTTGCGTCTACACCCTGCTCGTGGAGGTCTCAGTGAGGTGGCTTAGAGAGGCTTCACCTGACCCCTTGCTTCCCTTCTTCGCTTCAGCGTCCTTGAGCAGGGTGTTGCATTCTCATCTCCTGGTGTAAGAACACAGAGAAAAAGGGACGCATTTGTTTTATTACTCATGGGCCCCACACACCCTTGGCTCAGGGCTCTGCACCACTCAAGTGCAACTAAACAAACTCAATCGGTCAACAGCAGGAACCTGGTCCTTGTTGGTAATCCTCTCTGGCGCAGAAGCCTGGGCACCACACCTCCTGCTCCTTGTGCTCTGCCAGCTCTGGCTGGAGAGCATGTCCATACAGGCAGGAGTGAGATGCCTGGGCTGGGGCGCTCATGGAGGGAAGTCAGTGGTGTGGAACAGCTGCTAGAGGTGCCATGCCAGCACTAGTGCCAGTGCTGGTGCTGTGAGAAGCCTCCATGAGCCACAGATGTGACCACACCCTGACCTCCTGTGGGTTCTGATGCATCAAGGCTTGAGGGGCCTCAATGAGGGCCCTTCTCAAGGAGACAGTAATAAACTTATCGCAGTCAATTTTTTTTTTTCTTTTTCAGTTGGTTTTAGCAGAAAATGTAGTCCTTAAAGGGCTTAAAAGGAAGGTAGTTTCCAGGTGCTTGGGACACAGAGTTACGCAGTTTTAAAGAGAATGCAATTAAATATGTTATTGATGAATAACTTGGGCTCTGCAGTTAGAAGACAAATGCTTTACAAGTGTTAAGTCATCATTCATTTAGTTGTTTTAAATAAAACACCTCCAGCACACGCAAACCCATGTTCCCCTTCTGCCAGACCTTCCCCATTGCCCCACCAGTTCTGAAATGCAGCTGCCTCTGGCAGAGAACAGCTTGTGCTGTTGGAAGAGCCAGCCAGTTATTTTGTACTACCAAGGGAGAGAAATAAAGCAAAAACAAAGCTCAGCATCAGGCAGGGGTCAGAGACTAATTACGTTTCCTTTTGAGAGAGACTGCTATGAAATGAAGCCTGTGTGAACAGTGGAGTGGCTGGTAAATCATCATCAAGCATAATTACCTTGGAAATAGAGCTGGGAGGTAGGTTTTTCCTCTCTCTCTCATTAGCTAAGCACAGCCAAAACAAGAAGCTTTTGAGTGTTTTGGTGGTTTTTTTTTTTTTTGTTTTTGGGTTGGATTTTTTTGGGGGGTGGGTTTTTTGTTTATTTCTTTTTTGTTCTTTTTGTTTGTTTTCTTCTTTCCTATTTTCACAAGTGAGGGGGAATTACAGGATATATCTTTCTCTGCAACAATTTTTCTTGCTTTTCCCCCCCCCCCCCCCCCCATCACTCAGATATATTTGCAACAGATTCAATTTTCCCATTCCCTCTTCCTCAATCTTAAGGAGAAAAACATATGAAACAAATTAAAACAGTCATAGAGAAGACACAGCCTGAGGTAAGAAAAATGAAATACATAATATTCTTCTGCAGTTAACCTTACCCAGGTACCAGACTCCCACATACTAAACACAGCCCAGGGACTGAAATAAAAACCATTAAACATAAACCCCATTAAACATAAAAAGCTTCCTTCACTCTTAACACCTATCACTCACACGCCTCATTAAGACGATGACCAAAGTACAGCACTCACCCCTGGCTTCTCCTGATGCTTCCCAGCAGAGATCCCGACCCACCTGCAAGGCTGAACAAAGCCCCTTTCTCTCACCTTCTCTGGGCTTTAAAGAGCCCAGGCTGCTTGAGGAAAGTGCTGTGTGATTGGTAGGGTGCCCATCACATGAGTAAAACTTTTTTTTTTCCAGCCAAACCTGTTCTCCGGTGCTCCGGGGACCGGAGGGTGTCTCTGTGATTCTTAGATCATATCGGAATGCTGTTGTGCCGAAAACACAAAGCTTTAAAGAATTTCTATTCTCATACTCTCAGAAGGGTGGATGAATGACTCACTCACAGGAGATACCTGAACTTTAAAGAGGATGGGCAAGTTGGAAGGACGTAAACATAAATGCTAGGATTGCTGCACTGCTGTTTGGACATGGGTATAAGAAGAACGTACTGAGAAGAAAAAGAGAGTAAATTAATCTTAATGTTTCCATTTAATTGCGTTACACGGGGAAAAAAAAACCAACCAAACAAAAAGTGGCTTGGGTTGGATCCATTTTCATCTCATTCAGCTTTTGTGTTTTGGTTTGTCTTTTTTCTTTGGAAACAGAGGCATAGGCATTGGCTAGCTTGCACAACACTGTGGATAACATGAAAAGTGGGAAGACTATTGTGTTATTTTGGTCTCTCTGGATTTTTAAACACATTCCATCTTATTTATCACAGAATCACCGTGGTTGGAAAAGATCTCTAAGAACATCAAGTCCAACCATTGTCTAACTCTACCAGGGCCACTACTACACCATATCCCTGAGCACCATATCTAGGCAGCTTTTAAATACATCCAGGGTCTGAAGAACAAGTCTTATGAGGAGTGTCTGAGGGAATTGGAGTTATTTAGTCTGAAGGAAAGGTTGTTGAGGGGAGAGCTTCTTGCTCTCTACAACTACTTGAAAGGAGATTGCAGAGAGGTGGGTGTTGGTCTGTTCTGACAAGAGGAAATGGCATCAAGTTACACCAAGGGATGTTTAGGTTAGGTGTTAGGAAAATCTTCTGTACCAAAAGGGTTATTAAAGACCGAAAGAGGCAGCTCAGGGAAGTGGTAGAGTCACCATCCCTGAAGGTGTTCAAAAACCACTTTGGGACACCGTGGTGTTGGGCTGACAGTGAGACTTGATGATTTTAGAGGTCTTTTCCAACCTCAATGATTCTATGATAATATTTTTGTGATATCCAGAGAGAAATATGGTGTTAGGAATGAGAGGGTTGGGATGGCAGGTTTGCCTGTTTCCATTTTTTTGGTGCGAGTTACTGAGGACAGACTGGGAATTTGCATTAATTTGCATGCAGAGCAGAGGGACAGATTGAGACCTTGCCTAGGCAAGGGAGTGCACTGGAGCTGACAAAGCAGGTGGTTGGAAGCCCAGATACCATGATAGGTGTTCCCAGTAAGGTGCTTACAGCTGCTTTAGCCATCCCTTGTAGGTCTATATCTGCACTGGCATACTTCAGGTGAGAACATGCCAATATATAGCAAGATGCTTACATTTCTGTAAGTTCTTGCGCTTGTGATAGCCACAAAATCACAAGTGCAGAGATCTCCTCACAGAGCCATATCTACACACATATATGCAAAAGTGAAAACCCATGCATGCATGTGCTTTTCTTATGTGTATCCAGAAATAGATCCACATATGTGCACACCTCTGTTGCGTGTGGGCCAAAGGCAAATGCTGCCTTGGGAGTCAAGACACAAAGTAATTTGGGGCTTTGCCTGGAGGAATAGTCAGGTGCTGAGGCCACAGCCTGGGCCATTCTCGGATGGGAGGTGAAAAATTAAATTTCTTAGGAAATCTAGCACTCAGCTACAGCAATATGCTTTCTGGATGATAGGGCAACATGAAAGGATGGTAGTCATGGAGTATGCCATGCTTTTTCAAACTTTGCATGGGAAGGATGCTGGAGGATTCCCAAAGTGAGAAGAAAGATGTTGAAAAGGGACAAATAGATGCTGCATGTGGCCCCGATCCAGTAAGGATACTTCTTCAGCTTCCTGCATCCCTTGAATTTTTCCTCTTCATAGCATGGGAATTATGATTTAAGAATGAAGAGAATGTGAAACAGAGGAACTATGGAGGGAAAGAGCACACAGGGAGGAAAAGGAGGTTATGGTCAAAGCAGCAGGGTCCCAAGAGCTGCTTCTGTGACTAGCTTATGACAGTATCGTGAATGAACCGCTCCCGTCCATGAACAGGAGGCTACTAAATACACTTTCAACACTGCACAGGAAGATCAGATCTCACAGCTTAGGGACAAGGCTCAGGAAATCTCATGTTCCCAGCAGTGTGGCTGAAGCATTGTCTGAACCTGTGCACTTCTGCACAGGTTCAGCTTGACACACAGTCTGTTTATCAGCTGAGGGAGGGGTGCTTTTTTCTATGCTCATCTGTCCAGCACACAGCAGCACTGTCAGTAATGGAGCCAAGTATCCCTGCCACAGCATGCTGCAAAAGTGTTTCCCATGAGCAAAAGAGCTGCCACCTTTCCCAGCAGAGTCCCCACCTCACCGGCCAGATCAACGACCTTCCCTCGAGGGCACCACTACCACTGGCCCCGGCTCCAATTCCTGTCACTCAGCTTTGCTCCCACAGACCCAGGAGTGCTGTGAGCAGCTGCTTCCCACTACATGGTCTGACCTTCCTTCCCTCAGCCAGATTTGGGTTTCAGGCTCATGCCTGCTGCCCAAGTCCTCCATGTGCCGTGGCCAGGAGGCAAAGAGTTAGCTCCTTCCTGAAGGAGTAGGGAATTCATCGCAGCTGCCTTCTCTCCCATCTTGGTGTATTCAGACACGGAGGAGTATGCAGGCCATGGGGGACAGATGTCCACCGCACCCCTTGGGTTTGCAGCTGGCTTGGCCTTACTCCAGCTTTGCCTCCTGCCTCCCCAGCTGGGTCATGGCTTTTCCTGCAGCTGCCTCCCCGCTTCATGCAATATTTTTGCCCTATTTTTTTGCTGCTTCTATACCTCTCAACTTCAAGAGAGAAGGAATAACTGCTGGGTGTGGAGAATAAATAAGCGACTACCACCTAGAGAGATGAGGGGAGAGCAGCTCTGTCCCTGAAATTGTTTACCAAACAGTGCTGAGTGTGGGGAGACAAATGGCATACCATGACCAACAACCATGGGCTAATTATAGTGGGTTAGGATAAACCACTGGGTAGCTGGGCAGCTATGCCTGCAAACATATAGAGTGAAAAGCAGACCTGTATGTATATATTTAGCATAATGTGGAATGCAGTAAGTAACTCCTTGCTAAAACCTCAGAGACCTTGGTGAAGAGTGTTACAGAAAACCCAAATACAGACACCTTTGTGACACTGGTAGTCGTGGTATTTTGCATTTGGCAATGCATAATCCACCCATGAATACGCCACTGCACTCTTCATTCCTAAGAAGAGTGCTGTAAAGTACACTCTCAAGGTCAAGGGTTTCTTAATATTTTGAGGAAGGAGAGTGATGCACCTTTATTTTTCTAATTATGTAGGGTCTATTGATGAACTTACAAGCATGGCTATATTATGATTTTGCTGAGGACTTGCAATTTTGAGTGTTTGCATAAAGCCCAAGCTGATGGAATCATGTGACTGCATGAAAATCTGTACTTTCAGCCTTTCAGAAGAGACTGTTCACAGAACAATTTAGGTTGGAAAAGATCTTTAAGATCAAAGTGTCCAAGAACTAACTTAACACAACCTAGTTTCTTCTTCTGACAAGCCAGCCAAGCAGACAGGACGAACAATTTGGAGGAAACTGCTCTGTCTCATAAAAAACTGGATTCAGGCAGGGAACTGCTTCCCAAGGGAATTTTGGGGTAGTGCTCATAGTGAAATTCGTACAAATGGGTAAAGGCAGCAACAAATTAAATCTTGGTACCCTACTGCTACGAATTAGGCCAGCTGCTGCGGCTCCCTTTCTCCTTAGTCTCAACCCAGAAGCTTAGAGAGCTAGTAGATGTTAGTCTCAATTGGCTACTACTACTGGTAACAAAGACGACCATCAGGGTGCCCCCTTGTGCACACTGGGAGAGATTTGGGTTCTAAATTTTCCCCCTAAGCATGTCTCTTTTATTCTGCTGACTGGGAAGGAAACTGGTAGGAGAGACTCATCATAAGCCCAAGGCTAATTTCTGCAAAGGAAAGCCCAGACCAAAATCTTTGCATCTTAGAGATGTTGATCTCCCTAGGTCTTTTAGCAATTTACAGGTCGTATTTTGGTACATGCAGAGACCAGAAGATAAAACAAGTATGGAGGAGCCTGGAGAAGCCTCGAAGTCAAGCCCTGCCCTGGCTCCCCTCCCTCCAGCAGGAGTTTCTCCTGGCAGGGAAGGGAAGCCAAGCCCTTCAAGAGTCGTGTTCCCCACCCAACACCCTTGATGGCATCAAAGGGTCAATAAATGGGATGTGGCTCTCTTGAATCTCATTTTAAGATCAGGGCAGGCCAGGTCACTCTGAACAGGTCTGCTAGAAAATGTCTCTTGCTTGTGAATTTGAGGCTTTCTGCCCTCTAAAAGATTGCACATGTCTGTGTTGATGTATCTGCTAGGACGTGGTCCCAGCTCTCAGATAGCATTGGCACTGTGATACTCTTTTGATGCTGGTGGTTCATTTGAGCTTCCTCTGTTAACAGACTGAGAACAAGCTGTTCTCTTTGGACCCAGCAATTACTTTGCTCTTGCTGATGGTTAATAACCTCTCCTCCAAAGTCTCATGCATTGGTCATGAGCCACAACATAGTAGATCTGTTTGAGGACCATTACTGCTTGTCTGCAAGTAGTCAAAGAAACCTGTTCACATTAACTGTTTCAGCTCATTGTTGAAAGGTGTTTGGAGATACTTTAATCCTCCCAAACCCATCCTGCTTGCCTTCTGTGCATTAGCTGCTTCTGATCTGGAAGGCTGTAAGGGGTCAGCAGTGGAGCACTGCCATCTACATACAGTTGCCTGTCACTATGAGGTTTCCAACACACTGCAAACCAAGTGCTGCAAGCACATATTTGATTTATCTCAGAATCTCCACCACTCACCTTGCCAGAGGGCTGGAACACCTAGCAGAAAGAAGGATGGTCACGTTAAAGCTGCATCACGAGTCTTGGCAGCAGGAGGAAAGGGGAACATCAGAAGGGTGTTGGCTGGTGGAGTGTTTAGGAGCACTGAGATGGAAATATACAGCATGCATGCCTTGGGTGAGTTTATAGTGCTTCTTGACTGACAGCCTCTGCCTTGGCAAGGGTGTGGTTGATGTCTCACACCGACTCACTGCTTTGACAGAACTGTAGGCATTGTCTAATATTCTTCGTCTGAAACTCTATTTTAAGGTTTCTTTAACTAACTAGAAACTTCTTTTAGAAGTCTGTGAGACTCAGATCCTGACAGGCACCTGTGTAAATCCGGTACCCAGCTCTACCAGGGTTTTGGGCAATGGATGGAGCTGTGGTTTGTGCTGTCCTGCCCTTTCACAGAATCACAGAATAGGTTAGGTTGGAAAGGACCTTTAAAAGTCATCAAGTCCAACACCTCTGCAAAAAGCAGGGACATCTTCAACCAAATCAGGTTGTTCAGAGCCTTGTCTAGTCTGTCCCTGAATATTGCCAGCGATGGGGCTTCTACCACCTCTCTGGGCATCTTCACCATCCCTATTTCTCCTGTACTTGTAGCTGAACATGTAGCGTTAGTCTCTTAGCCTTTTAACAGCCGTGAGCAAAGGCTCAGCCGGTCTGTGCTGCCCTCTTATGGGCACACATGGGAAAGGTTAAGTCTCAACCTTCGAGATGCTTTTTAACCTACTACTCAAGCGCTGGTTTACGATTTTTGAAAAGCCAGAAAGGTTTATGAACAACTTATAAGAGTTCTGTGAAAGGTAAATACAATACAAACTGTAATTTCATCTGTACTTGTTCTGGAGCCTGGCCAGTTCTTATCTTTCTAAAGATTTTTAGTGTTCATTTGGAAACTTTGAAGACAATCTAAAATGGCAAAAAAAAGTAGGAGATGTTACTCTTAACAATAGGCTGAGCTTCTTCAATATGCACTACTATCTGCCACAGGAAACATACATCAGCATCATGGAATCATATCAAGGTCAAGGAGTCTCTTTAGTTGTTCTTTTATGCTGACAAGGAGTCAAACAAGGGCAAAATCTGGGTTCTTCAGTGAGCGGTAATTGCCTTCAGAACTGCAGGGCTTCAGCAAACTGGCAACGCTGTCCTGAATCTCCTTGCAAAGATACAGGATATTCTGTTAGACCCAAGGGATGCTTAAACAATACTGGATAGAGCCTCATGTGTTGTTTATGGTGTTTATGCGACTTCGACTTACTGCTAAAAATCTTCGTCTCTCTGACCACTTGTCTGAATTTAATAGCTCTTTCTCCCTAATATCTACTCATCTGTCCAAACACCAAAAACTCCTCAAGGTGAGAACTATTTCTCTTCAAGGGCTGACATGACATGCATTTTTCCCGTTGGCAAATAATTCTGCTATCTCACATGTCTTTATTCACCTGTTTCCTGTTTTATGCCAGAAGATAAGCTGAGGGACAGAAAGGAGGAAAGACAGAGGTCGTTTCTGATTCCTACAAATTCCCTAACCCTAATATGGATTATGCCTCATAGAATCAATAGAATCATAGAATGGTAAGGTTGGAAGGAGACCTCAAGGATCATCTAGTTCCAATCCCCTGCCATAGGCAGGGACACCTCCCACTAGCACACAGGTTACTCAAGGCCTCGTCCAACCTGGCCGTGAACACCTCCAGGGAGGGAGCATCCACAATACTGGGTAAGAATAATTTTTAAGTTTTGGACTAGGTGATTCCAAATAAAAAATTACCTTAAAGGCTTGTAAGCTTATAATTAAGTTTTCGTAGCCAGCATACACTGCGTGTTACCTTCCCTTACCTTCATTGCCTACCTCTTTATATTATGAACCTTACTAGACAGTTGTGCACTTTCACAAATCCAGCTCTGTGTAGCTTTGTGTTCTTCCATTTCTTGCCACTTTAATGACTGACAAGAAACAAAAGGCTAACTTTGGTCTCAAAGTAAGTAATAACACAAAATACCAAGTAAGTCCATCTCATAGTGCGTTTCTTCCCTGGTACCATCTCACTGCAGGTAATGAAATGACACTACCAGCTTCTCTTATTTTCTTCACAGAAAGTTCACCCCAGGTTCCTGGATGAATATGCCATGGCCTTCCTACTGCCTGAAGACAACAAGGTCTATGACAAAGGAGGGTGAACACTTTCCACCTATGAGAAGCATTGCACAGGGAACTGAAATGACAGCCCTGAGGGAGAGGGAGAAAGAGAAAGCTACTCCACTCATTTACGGCAGGCATGTCTAGAGCAGACCTACTACTCCAACACCTGTAGTCAGTTTCCAGTTTTAAATGATGCACATAGAAATTTCTTGGGATTGTTTTGCCTACCTTCAGCTGTTCTTCAGTGATATTCCAGACAACTACCTTTCCCTATGAGAGGATGCAAGTGACTGTTCATCTAACCCATGACACTTCAATAACTCAAATTTCCCCTTCTCATTTGTATTGAGGCATGGCCACAAACTTCTGGTGATGCTGCTACATGTTATCAAAGAAGGCAGTCCCAAAAAGGGACTGCAGCCATAGATATTGATGCCTGACTTTAAGGGAATATGTCTCCTTTTTATTCTGCATTTTATCTGGTTGAAATAATATTCAAGAGAACCCTTCTCCTGAACACAACCCAAAGGTACATCAGACAGGGTTTGATCAATTTTGGCAAATTCAATCCCTTTCTAAGTGCTCCCACATTCTCCACCCTTCAGCTTGGGCTTTCTCTTGACCTAAGCTCCTTGTTGGGCTTTGTCCAGAGCTTAATTTCTTCCATTTCAGATGTGCAAGCACTGAACATTTGATGCTTCTTACTCTGAGTATCACATGATTGTGAAACTTTGAAATCAATGGCATTAAACTAGCTTCAAGTCGGTGTTACGTAGGAATGATTCATATCCAGTGAGTCACAATGAAATGTCTCATGCTATAAGTAGCTGGCCATTGAAGAGCTGTTCTGCTTGTGCCCTCCACCTAATGAAGAAGTGGAACAGAGTCTGTCTGAACTTTTCAAAGGATCTTTAATCAGCAGTCACAATCTTTTTTCTTTAAAAAAAAAAATTAAAAAAAAAAAATTGTTAGAGGCAGTATGCAGGCAACTTCAGTATTGCTTGAGGCTCCAGAGTCATTTTTAAGTTCCATACAAAGACAGCAGAAAAAGTATCCTGAAATTTTGATTGAAGACACCTATTTCAAGGTGAATATAATTTCTTTCTGGTTGACCCTCCCACATCCTGCTTCTGGAAGATTACAAGGTAAACAACGAAGATGTTGTTTTGAATGCAGCTGAATGGCATGTCACGTTTCTGTGCCAGCTCACAGATCAACAAAAAGTCTCGCCCAGAAAAACACTGCATTTTCTCAGCACCCAGCTCGAACTACAAAAGAAACACCCCTGGGAACTAAAAACTGCCTCCAACCTCTCCACCTTCCACTCCATGACCTATCCCTATTCATTTGAATCACACGGCAATACACAGGTGTGGGTACCAAAACTAAACACCCTTTTACAAAGAATACACTTCAGAGCACAGACATCTCCCTCGTGGAGAGAAGAAAGAACAAACAACAGATGTTAGTCACGTTGCTTAGCACACTGCTGGAGGGCATTCAAATATATTGTGACTAGCATGCTATAAGGACTTATATGGAATAGTTTCGGTTGCACACAATGAACTGCTAATTCCTTCAGGGCACCCAAGGCGAGAAATTTAATGACACTTTAATGTCATGTTGATAAATGTCCACTTAGGAAGAAGAAGCATGAACCCAATCTTGGGAAAGAAATTATGGAAAATGGATCATCTCTGGGGAATTAAGTTTAAAACCAGTGTTTCCATTTAAAATCTAAGTTTTCTGTTTCCCTTCACCACAAAAAAGCCTTCGCAAAGACAAATGGCAGTGGTGCATTAGTGTCTTAGTGTGAAGTTGAATTTTAATGTCTTAGTGTGAAGTTGATTTTTTCTAGAGCTAAGGTATGTTTTTCAGGAAACCTCTGAAGCAAATCAAAAGGATAGTTCTGATGCACTATAAGCTAGGCAATAATCTGTACATCTTGGGTAGGGGGTGTGTGGAGGCCCCATCCCTGGTTACATTCAAGGTCAGGCTTGACCAGGCTCTCAGCAACCTGATCTAGCTGGGGATATCCCTGCTTACTGCAGAAGAGTTGGACTAGATGTCTTCCAGAGGTCCTCTCCAACTCAGTGCATTCTATAATTCTAGGATTTGAGAGCATATTACAACTCAGAAGTAGAAGAGAACACAGTGTATTACACAAGTAGTAGGAATTGAGGAAAATCACAGCTAAAGCTGTACCCGAAAGTACCCTAATCCTGTTCTACAACAAAATTCAAAGACACGCCAACATCTCTGTCTCTTGGGAAAACATGCTGACAAGTGACCATAGAGATTAAAAGGTTTCAACTGATATCTTCACTTTCCATTCATTGCCTGCTTCACAGGGGTGCATTAGCACTTCCCTTGTATTCGCATGGTGTGTATGTACAGGCCCACATACAGATTCTTCATTAAGAAATTATCAGGCTGAAAACCAATTGTTGTCTCCATTTGTTAAGTATCCAATTCTTCCAGTCACTGAAGGTGAGTAGAGCTTTCAAAAACATCTCAGGGTCTCAGTGGAACTTAGACACCTAAAGTCTACATCAAACCTCTTGGAAAACTCATGAAGATTTTGTCTGATCCATCCTGAAGCTCCCAATACCTTGAAAACCTTCTTGCCCTATGAATGACAGGGGTGCTTGAAACACGAGTTAACTGATGGGTTTCTGAGAGTCTCAAAGAGAAAGGAAACTCTTCTCAGACACAGATTTTGTATGCCAAATAACTTGCCTGTTATTCCCAAACTTTTTGGGCTCAAGCTCTGCTGTGGAGTATCACACACAACCTAATCATCAGACTTTTAGCTGAAAATAGATAGATGGAAGATACATTTCTGTGGTGCTCTCTCTTCATAGCCACAGAGACAGTCATTTGGAAATACACTATCACCCATCAGAGAACTAGAGCCTTTGCCTAAAAAAGAGAAAAGTCTGGAGTAACAAAAAACTTTCTGGCATCTACTGCATAGACACACGAAATGAAGCCAGAACAACAGTATGCACTGTTGCACATTTCCAATGCTCTTCAGGCAAGAGACAAGAAAGACAAACTTTCTTTACAGGGTGAAACAGACACTTGGATAGTATGAAAATGAGGATTGCCAGCATGATGAGAATCAAGAGCAGTTCAAATGACATGTTTGTGAAGTATCCCTTGACTCCTGGATTTCCTGAGCTATCAGGGCTTGGGTTTTGATTGTTTAGTTATATATACCTCCCACATCTCTTGAGTGACAATGAAGCCACAGAGGATGCATGCAACCATTGCTTTACTGTTGTTTATCAAAATATATGCTGTACTTGCAATCATAGAAGGAGGGCAACTCCAAAAAGCTACGTAATCAGACCCCAGCAGGAATGGTTATGGGTGAGACAGCTGCAGCCACTGTGTAAAAAAGGCAGAAACCAGCCAGTACTGTGCTCAGGTAGCCAGGAATGACAATGCCATCCTGGCCTGTATCAGGAGTAGTGTGGCCAGCAGGAACAGAGTTGATTGTCCCACTGTACTCAGCACTGGTGAGGCCACGCCATGAGTACTGTGTTCAGTTTTGGGCACTGCAGTGTAAGAAAGACATTAAGGTGCTGGAGTGAGTCCAGAGAAGGGCAATGAAGCTGGTGGAGAGCCTGGAGAACAGGTCTTATGAGGAGCAGCTGAGGAAACTGGGGTTGTTCAGTTTGAAAAAAAGGAGGTTGAGGGGAGGCCCTCTTGCTCTCTGAAAGGAGGTTTTAGAGACGTGGGTGTTGGTTTCTTCTCTCAAGTCACAACTGATAGGACAAGAGGAAATAGCCTCAAATTACACAAGGAGAGGTTTAGATTGGGCATCAGGAAAAACTTCTATACTGAAAGGGTTATTAAAGCTGGGAACTGGCTGCCCAGGGAAGTGATTGAATCACCACTCCTGGATGTATTTAAAAGACATCTAGATATGGTACTCAAGGGTAAAGTGTAGTAGTGGCTCTCCTGGAGTTAGATAATGGTTGAACTTGATGGTCTTAAATCAGCCATAGTGATTCTGTGTGGTTCTGTGATTCTTGCATCAAAGACGTTCTGAGGCAATAGGAAAGCTAAAGACTCAGCTTCTTAAAGAATTAGATGAGCACTAGTGTTGCTGCATAGCTGGAGACAGTAAGCCACCAAGGCAGCATGTACATGGAGAGGACTGGGGTCATCCAGGGCTGCTTTTCAATTCTATTTGCTTTTGTGCTTATATTGTCTGAGCTATGAGGTTTTAGTTTGAAAATAAGAAGGCTGAGGGGAGACCTCACCTGAAAGGACGTCGTGGAGAGGCTGCTGTTGGTCTCTTCTCACAGATAATTAATGATAGAACAAGAGGGAATGGCCTCAAGCTGTGCCTGGGTAGGTTTAGACTGGACATTGGGAAACATTTTTTCAGAGAGGTCAGGCACTGGAATGGGCTGCCCAGAGAGCTGGTGGAGTCACCAACCCTGGATGTGTTTAAAAGTCATTTGGATGTGGTGCTTGGGGATATGGTTTAGGGTGACCCTTGTAGAACAGGGTTATTGGTTAGTCTTGGTGAGGGTCTTTTCCAATCTGAATGTTTCTGTGATTCTGTGATTCTCTGCATCTGAATGTGACATTTATACATCTGTACACATAGATTGTATAGGAGCTCAGCAGACTTGCCTCTTCAAGATGTGCCATACGTGCATGTAGATCCATGCACTCTTTAAGATTAGAGTTTGTGCATCCAAGCCAGTACTTGGTAGCAGGATTTAAGCCCAAGGGGAAGCACAAGCGTATAGTACAGAAAAATCAGGAGATAGAGATACAAGCAGATATGTTCCAAGTTACTGTCAATGGCTACAAAAGCATGGTACTATGAAGGCCCTCTTCAAGACCAAAACAACAAGGTCAGTAGTGATCAAAAGGAGTGTGCAGGACTTATTCCAGAAACATCTCCGCATCTTCGTTCTCCATTATTCCTTCCATTTTTGCCTGCCTGGCATTTATCATAGACTGCACCTGGGCAAAAAGAAAAGGGTCATTTGGGAGCCTACTTCCTTATCACTGGTGCCCAGTGGTTACCACCTTTCCATTTCTCTGCAGGTTCTGCATTAAGTGTGCCATGAACATAGCAGCAAATCACAAAAGTGGAGCTTCTTCTCACTGACTTAGGTAATAGTCCTCCAGGGCACATCCCTCCCATTCTTCCCCCACACCTGACTCTCCATACATCCACCCTCCCACAGCTCTTCTCCCTCTCCTTTCAGAGCACATGTGGTCCCTTGCACCTTGGGTACTCTGCTCTTGCTCTGTGCTCTTCCTCCTCTTATTGATCAGACACATAGTGAGAGAAACAGCCATCGGTTATCTGTGTTTCCACTGAGTTCAGCAAAGCTGACTTTCTGCTGTGGTCCTAACAGACAGTCCCCATTGAGCACTCAAATGACACCATACCTGCAGCAACATAAACTGCAAGGGGTCATCAGGCTTCTGGTATACCAGCTTTTCTGTGATCTCCTGAGAGAGGCAAACAGAAGAAATATTGATCTTTAGGTAGATGGGTGGCTGCACTTTCTGCTCACACACTGGCTACATTTTAAACAGTAAGCATCTCTTTCAATTCCCCAAAATGATCAAGGATCCATTTCTACTGCTTAAGTTTATACTTAAGAAAGCACAGGACAAAGAAGGATCCGGGTACGGGACAATTTTTGGTCCAAGCTAACCTTGGGCCCATTTTCTCAAGGAAGAAGAGAAAAAAATATTTCACCTGAAATATCTGCAGAATATTATGTTTCTTCATGTATGTAATCGAGACTTCAAAGGGGTCTTCATACACCTTTGGTTGCTTCGGTGTTTCATGTGTAGTCTTTTCTGACTTGACTACTGTTTCTGATGATCCAGCCTCAGGTGTTTTAGTGCCAGCCTGTGCAGAGATAGACATGTACACCTTGACTTTGAAACCTGGCGGTTCACCCACAGGTGGTCCAATCTTATGTGATTTTTCCCTGGATATGGGAAGTTCAGCAACAGGTAACTGATACTTAACCCCAGGTAAGTCATCGGGTGATGGTGGGGGTGTCTGGCCCTCAGGTGGTTCAGCAGCCGTTGGTATGCTAGATTCCTCCATTTCAGATTCGGAATGATCATTGGGCTCTTGCTATAATATTCAACAAATAAAGAACGAAGAATATTTTAAACATGTAATCCCACAGACCAGATACATCACATTACTGCATCCTTTTGCAAATATTCTGCAGGGCCTCTTACAGCAGGCTTTAATTCCTGTGCCGATCATACTCACGGCTTTTGTCTGTGAGGCCAAAAACTCCGTTTAAGCTCAGACCCAAGCCTTCAGACCTGGCCGTGAGCTATGCATCAGGTGCATCTGTGCCTCAGGTGTTTTAGTGCCAGCAGGTGGTTTTCTCTCTGGATGAAGTCTCTTGGATGAATCCCAGACCTGATCACTACCTTGCCTTGTTTGGGACTGCTGGCGAGCCCTTTTATCAGTACTCTTGCCCTGCCCAAGTGCCATGGGCCTGCAGTCTGTGGTTAAGGACACTGCCCTGGCTGTGCTGTGGTTGTCCTCAGCTCCTGGTTTGTTTTGCTGCTTGGCATAGTTCTGGTCTTGCTCTCTGACAGGAAGCAACTGAAACTTGGATAGGCTTCACCCATCACCCCCTTGAGCTGCTGTTGACTGTACCATGTTCCACGCTCCCATCCCTAATCTCATGACCAAGTTCAGGCAGAGTCCTGCCTTGTTTCTCCCCCATATCCCAAATCTCTCGGGGAAGAGGAGGCAGAAGACATGGCAGCTGCTGGCAGGTTTTGGGGTTCCCCTTTGCAGCTATGTGCCCTGAAGCAGGGTGCCGGGGGAAAGGTGGAGGGGGGCCCGACATGCGCCTATCCCTGTAACTGCTGAGGCGGCTGTTGTGCCTGTAGGCAGGGGGTACAGGGCAGGAAGATGCTTCATTTGGGGTCTAGGTGAGGCAGGAGGCCGGGGTGGGGCGCTCGATCGAGAAAGCACCCCCGGGGCTGCGCGTGCACGGAGGAAGAGATGCACGGGCCCGGGTCCGGCAGAGATCCGGGTCTAGGGCCAAGGGGGGCGCAGGGTCCGGGTCCGCTGTCACCGCTCCTCCCTCACCGGTCTCCATGGCACGACAGAGTTGCACTCGGCCTCCAGCCGACGCCGGCCCTTTATGCTGCTCGTTGCCGTAAGCAGGAGAGAAAACAGCAGACGCGTGTGGCGGTTGCCGGGCAACGGCGGCGGGGGGCAGCGCCATCTTGGGCTCGGGCGGAAGCGCTCGGAGCCATGTGGGGAGCTGCAGGAGGACGTTGCCATGGTTCTTCCCGGACTAGGTCCTGTTCCTATTCCTGTTCCTGTTTCAGGGCCTGGCGGCCGCCCTTCCCCACACCTGCGTTATTGGAAAGCTGCCCGTCAGAGAAGGACGTGGGGGTGTGCGTGGATAGCTGCCCGTACATGAGGCAGCGTGTGCCCGGGTATCGGGAATAGTGTGGCCAGCCAAACCATAGCAGTGGTTGTGCTCCTGTACTCAGCATTGGTGATGTTGCACTGTGACTACTGGGTTCGGTTTTGTGCCCCTCACTACAAGAAAGGCTCTGAGGTGCTGCAAAGGGTCCAGAGAAGAGAAAACAAAGCTCTTGAAAGGTCTGGAGAACAGGTCTTGTGAGGAGTGGGTGATAAAATGGGTTGTTCAGTCTGGAGGAAAGGAGGCTAAGGGGAGACTTTCTTACTCTCTACAACTACCTGAAAAGATGCTCTATCAAGGTAGGGCTTGATCTTTTCTCCTTAGTAACAAGAGGTAGGTCTCAAGTTGCACCAAGAAAGGTTTAGGCTGGATATGGTAGGAGTGAGGTGGAAAGTGTTGTTAAAAATGGTGCTGCTGCTAGATGACATAACCAAAGGAACCTCAACAGTTCAACCTTATCTTTGTTATGAGCGAATAGCAAAGAGCCTCTGCTAGTGCCTTAGTGGGAGTCTTACCATAAATCAGCAGGGTGTCCTCCAAAGACAGCAGAAACTGGATACAACCTGAACTTAAGAACTTTTAGGACAGAGTGTGGACTTAATAGGCTACTGAATATTTACTTCTCTGACCAGAGCAGTGAAGAACATAATTTAAATGAACATGGGATGTATGACGCAGGGGAGGTGTACATACAAAGGAGGAACATGTAGTAGACTGCCTGAGAACTCTAAATTCAGAATACCTTAGCCACTGGTGAAAGGGAGAGGGAAAATTGTGTTTGGGAATTCAGGATAGAAGGGAAGCCTTGCCTTCCAGCAGTTAGAGAGACCCTACAGGGATCTGCTCTGTGGATTCTCCCTTTATTGAATAAAGTTTTACAGTGCTCCTCTGTCTCCATTGTGAATATGACAGTCCATTTTCTTTACAGCCCTTAGGAGACAGTTCTTCACTGAAAGGGTTCTCAAACATTGAGATAGGCTCCCCAGGGAGGTGGTCGAATTCCCATTCCCGGAGGTTTTTAAAAGATGTAGGGATGTGGTGATAAGGAACATGGTTTAGCGCCAGCCTTGGTAGAGTCAGATAATGGTTGGACCTAGTGATCTTAAAGGTCTTTTCAGACCAAGCCGTTCTATGATACTAGGGTTTTTTTCCCTGTAACAGCTAAAGAGATCTCTTAGTGCTTTTACTTAGCAGGCAGCAAGCCCTCTGTGGTGGCCTTGGACTGTCAGGGTACTAGGGGCCTTGAGGGGTGCCTTGGCAGAGGGAAAGGCATGGAGTTGCCTGGAGCTCAGCCTGCCACTGCCCTTTCATTTTGCTGGGAGCAAAGTTGCTTCAGTATGAATTCCACTGTCTTTTCAGCCTTCCTATGTTCCTGTAAAGAATGCAAGAATGCCCAGGCTAGCCATTTTCTCTTGTTGGCCTTTTTAGGAAGTACCAAAATAGTGAGGAGGCCTGGAAAAGATGGGCAGGGACAAGTTGTATGTGGAGGGTTAGATGGAAAAGGGCATGTCCAACAGCTTGTAAACAGAAACAGAAGAGCAAGAGGTAGGGTGGTAGAGCTCTGAAAAATATTTACATGCTCATTCATGTAAGAGGTGCTTTCTCCTCAGTTTTACACAGATCTTGACAGTTGGTTTGCTGCATGATGAACTTCATCAGAAAAAGCAAATAAACAGATTGCCAGTTTCCCCCAAAGATGAGATGAAAGGAATAAAAGATAAAAGCTGTGCTAGGTTACCACAGTAACTAGCTTCTGAATGCTTTGGTTCGTGCTCCAGTGTGACAGGAGCTGGGATTGAAACATGAGTGGCTGCAACTGTCTCATGGGGATTGGTGGAGGGTGAAAGGGAGGGAAATAGAGGGCCTCAAAACCTCTGCTAAACTAACAGATGCCACTTCCCTTTAGAGCAGCTGAGTTTGTATGTTTTTCAGGTTACACTGTTGACCTTTTAAGAGTAGCAGCTTCTTCACTGCACCAGTACTAGGTTCATGACAGTGTTGTCCATATCCTCAGCCATGCTAACCACTCAGAGTGCACTGCTGTTTGCACTCATGGAATGCCAGGTAGCTACTTAACTTCTCTCAGCCTGCCTTACTGCTTCCACTTTCCCATGTGACTACAATGGTTCCAGATAGCATGAGATTGATGTTTTTCTCACTGTGGGCCTTTTTTTTTTTTTTTTTTTTTTTTTTAATTGGTCTGTGTTCATGTAGAAAGAACTTGAAAAAAGCTGTGTAAAATCTGTAAAATTGTTGAAGGGTTGCTAGAGTGTGCTCTCGGGAAGATATCAGGATCTGACTTTTTCAGTCTCCACTGATTATCCTGTCCTCATGTGATGGAGAGGCTACAGTGTACTGCCCAGTGCTTGGGATTGTCAGTCTTGAGTGTGATGTATTTCCTATAGGACCTGTGGACCAGGCTTAAGTTTATAAGCAGAATATTCACTGATTTGTCTTGGACACCCCTTAGAAATACTGTTTGTTCTGCAGTGATCTATGCAGATGTTTAAACTCACCCTTACAACTGCAAAGAAATTTTTGCTTGATGCAGACTGCCAGTCAGTCTGGAAACTAAAATAGCAACATCCAGGAACAGCTGAGTTGTGAGTCGAGATGTTCCCTGCCCTGAAGGTAGGTATTTATGCACAACTGTAATGCCTACAGAGCTAGTTTATTGAGGGTGTGAAAGGAAAGCTGTGAACTGTAATAACCCTGACATACTTCAGAGGGGGAGTCCTTGCTCTAGCAACTACAATTAGTTTTAACTGAAGTAGGTTTCTGCTTTCTGTTGTATGGGTATGGGTACTTGTGTGCTGAGCCTTTCCAGTTCTGTTTTCTCCACAGCATGGCTCCCTGCAAAACTTCTCCCATGGGTTTCTTCTCTCCATCCTTTACTGGACGGCTCTAAGCAGCTCTCAGCAGCCTACTGGTTTCAAATAGCACCATGCTGTGAGTAAATCTCAAGCCCCATGTCGTCCTTTCATCAGTGCCTCATTGGTAAGCAGCTGATCTCTCCATTTCCAGCCCCACTGCCTACTGCGGGGATCTAGCTGGTGGTACTGGAAAGCTAGAATTTTGTACAAGGAAATAAGATGAGTGACTCCATTAAGTAAACATCACTGCTCTGTTTATTCTTTCAAAAGCACAGATTACAAAAAGCAGAAGATGAGTTTTAAAAGCATTAAAAAAATCTGAGCCAAATAATGCCTTAAATAGGATGCTCATGTAACATAAATCACATGGCTCCTTTCTATCCAAGCACATGGAAAGGGAAAATGTATTATTATATCATTATTTATATGGCACCATATGCTAAGTCTGGAACTTAAAGACTTTGAAATAAATAAGAAAACACCAGCTGTAGATCAGCAATACACTCCTTTATTGGGAGTCACTGTGAAACTGCGGCTATCATTCCTGCTGTTAAGTTAAAACTTAAATAAATTGTCAGAGGAATAAGATAGCCATTAGAGATTCAATGTTTGTCTCCTGGGGACACTTTTTCTAACAGCTGTAACAAAGATCTGCTGTTGGTTTTGTCCTATCTCTGTAGTAACTCATTGCATTTGTCCCTGCAGTATCACAGTTGTTCAGTAGAGATGGTTGAGCTGTTCGCTATAAATAATGTTGGTTAACAATGCAGCCCCTTTTGGGTTAATAAATTGTACTCAAACCACTTCTAAGCCTCTTTGATTGGTTTCTTGCAAGTCTGCAGTGAAGAGTTGGAACAAACCACTTTCCATAATCTGTTAACTTTGAATATATTTTCTTATTATATATATATACATACATATATATATAAAAATGTATAAAAACATGCACATATTTATTTGTTTACTTTTATATATTTTATATAAAGTAGTCAAATCCTGAAAATGGCTGTCTCAAACTCCCATCACGTCATCTGGTACTCGAAAATCATAATGAGATGCATGATGTGAAACACATTGGAAAATTAAATGTCATTATTTAATGGGAAAGAGGGCCCTGGTCAGCACCAGGCTGGGGAATTCATGTCTTATCATGCTGAAGCTGCTGTCAGGGCTTAGGCATTTTCTCAGACTGAGGTTGCTGTCTGGAACAACTCATGAGGCTGCCACAATCCAGCTGATGCCCAAGGCTGTGGCCTTGCTCTTCCCTGCATGCTGTGACTCCAAGGCTCTCTGACATGTCCTTTTGCAGTTACAGTATGCCTGTACAGATCTGCTGAGCAAAGAGCAGCTTTTGTGCACAGAGCAGTGTTCAAAAACTGAGCTGTGAGGAAGAGGCTGGGGTTCTTGGACAGATATCTCTGCACATCCCTGTGCTGACCTGTGACTCTGGGTGGGTCACTAAGTTGCCCATGTGTTGGTTCTTTACCTGTACAGTGGGGTAATTGCTCTGCCTTCCAACCAGAAGGTTTTTGAGGAACTAGCTGTATTACAGGATGGGAGGAGGCCAGATGTTAAGTGCCACAGTGCAGTGCAAAGAAACCCAGCTCTTGAATGAGGCAGAGAGGGCTGGGATGTGAGGGGAGGAGAGGCAGGCTGGGGCTGCTGGCTTGTGTCCAGACCGCTCTTGCACCAGTAGCCTGGAGATTGCACCAAAGTGCTTGCTTTCATGCAGGCATCTCAGAGTTTGTGTGCAGAGACCAAGCCAGAGCATGCTGGCAAATCACTCAGTACAGCCTCTTGCTAGGACTCTGCTCACATTTCCCAGCAGAGAGCAGCAGAGCCTCGTAACTGCTGGCAAAGGCTCCGTGTGCGTCCTGCAAGAACTAAGAACTTGCAGTGTTTGCCTCCACAAAACAGCAGTAAACCTGCACTGAGCTCGCAGGCGTATGTCAAACCTGTCAAGAGCATTGATGTGGGCAAACAGAAAATGTGTGCTCGCAATCCCAAAGATTTGCTGCTTTCCTGAAAAGTGAAGGAAACATAAAGACCTTTCTTGAGGGGATGCTCTCCAGGTTGGCTTCGTGCTCAGTGCCAAAAGGAAGTGCCTCAACTATGGCTTCAGAAAGTGAAGGGATACCTGTAGCAAATTAAGAAAACCTCTTTCAGAAATATCTGGCATGGATTTAGGTAACCCCTTGAGATCCTTCTTCAGCCTCATCTTTGGCAATGCAGGAAAGAAACCTTTATTACCTTCTGTGTTTGGAAATGCTTGCTTTGGGAACCTCTTTAGCCTACTTTAGATTTAACCCCTTCCATTAAAAATAAACTTTCAGCTGTCTCTTTCTTGTTCCCTCCTCATCTAATAATGTTATTATGAATGTTGTTGCTGATAAAAGTGAATGAAAACTGTGAGACACTGCTTCTTTGCCAATGTGCCAGAACTAATCTGTGTCTAATTTAGAGAACATTTTCCAGGAAAAGGAGACTTTGTCCTCTGTTTGGAAACTTACCTGCTCTTCCTTAAGGGTTTAAAGAAGACAATTTGAGATTGTAGTGGAAGGTCCTCAGTGATACCAACTAGATCAGTTTTTCTATCATTCCTTAATTGTCCCATTCAAGATTCTGAAGGTATCATAGTTATATGCTTTCCCTTGTGAAATAATCATAGACCTTCTTGGAGGCCAGACCCTTGAGAGGGAGAAGGCTTTGGTTTTATATCACTGTTCTGTTACATCAGTGGGAATGAATGCTCTGTTCTTACTGAAATCCACAGTGAAGCTCCATCCCATTTTCTTCCTGTCATCTGTGGAATCCTTGGATGAAGACAGTCCAGACACAAAATTCACCTGTAAGAGTTGTGCTTGTGGAGGGTGCTGGTGATAAGAACAGCAGCTGGATAGTTGGAGGGCACAGGTTTGCCCTCCACCCTGCAAATACTGCCTGAGGCTGTCCTCCCTTCTGCTGTGAACCCATCTTTTGCCACGGGACAGGGAGGCAGGCATGGTATGGGACAGGCTTTTAGAAGGCAAATGTATCACACAGTGGCAGTGAGACCCTGGAACACCCTGTCAGGATGTCTCTCTTGAAGAGGCTGTAATCCACGGACAGTTGTGAGTGGTTTTCTGCATTCCTCAAAGCTTTGTGGCCAGAGTGCCCCCTCCATCCTCAGTTCCCTATGTCCCCTGCATTCGGCCCATATGTCAAACTAATTTAAAATGTGATGCAAACTACCTCTTCCTTGAGGTCACTAAGCTGGTTTCTGCAGTCTCTCACCACTCAGGCTACGCAGAGAGTGTCCTTTATTGATGCAAATGATGCTTCGTCTCTGAATCCTAGCTCTACATGGGAAAGGTGCAATTAGCTGCTGCAAGGAGACGGGGCCGTCTGCCTTGCCTTGTTTAACAGAGGCTTTAATTAAAGACCCCCTGATGCTAGAAAGCCACATTAATTATTCATCTGAAAACATTTACATAGAGTCCCCCGTTTCCCTTCTTCAATAAATTATCAACTTCACATCTCCATAATTCATTGAAATGACTAAAAATACATTGTCTCAGCCTCCATCACCTCCCTCCTCACTCTGGCTTTGTCTGTTCCAACTGTGACGAGTTCAGTATCTTAATGTGAAGGACTCCTACTGCTCTTAAGTAAAAAACAGGAGGAATGGAGGAAGGAAAGATTTACCCCTGCACGGGAGTCATGCTGATGGCAGTAATTTTCCTATTTTTCTTTCCTGCTGTCATGATCCTGAGGTTTGAAGGAGCTCATCAACTATTTCTAATGAGGAAACATCCAGTGAGTGGTGCAGAAAAAAAAAAAAAGTTCCTGGGGCAGAAGAGGCTTGAGTTTAGGCAATTTCTGTGCTGAGCTGCAGATATCCTGTGTGACCCAAAGCCTAGCAGTTAATGTACCTGGATCACCTCCATACCCCACCTGTAGAGCAGGCTAAGTAGTTCCCTGTCTGCCAGATGGGGCGATGCTGCTCTACCAGTGTAAACTGTTCCAATATAGCTGTTTAAAAGAGTGAAAAAGCAGACCAGCTTAGGCAGAGGCAGAAGTTCTGCAGCAATTCACAACAAAGACGTCACTGCAGGCACAACTGAGGGAAAATTCACTGCAAGTGGTTTTCTCCAACCCATTTTACTTAGTGATGAAGTGAACTGTCACATGAGAGAGGACAAAAAACAGTCCTCTGAGGGCTCGTTTACATGGGGAGTTAAGACAAATTAGTGTGAGGTGAGAGTTAATGTGCTGAAGTCGAAGTGCATTTAACTTCTGTGTGGGTGCTCTGATATGGAAGGAAAATGGCCTTATTTCACTATGGTGACAATTAAGCAAAAGAAAAGCAAGGTCACTTTAACCCCAAATTCCATACAGGGTTTAAGATGCTTTAATTCACATCCATCCATTTCACATCTTGGGTTAACTAACTTTTATGAACGTCCTAACCTGCAGGGCTTGGACAAGTGCATGCTCCACCTGACTCTGAGTAACTACTGTTCTCTGCAGAATCAGGAGCAGTCTGGTGGCTACAGAAGTCAGACCAAATGTGCTTTCCTGGAAGCATAGAGAGCCAGTGACTAAAAAGGGGTGACTTTCTAGGATGGTGGGTGGGAGAAGGCAAGATAGACACTGCCATATTTCTTGGAACAAAGAAAGATCAAAGAAGGCATTAGAAAATTAACCAGGAAAAGAGAGTACTGGCTTCAGAGGAGTTTGCCCACTGACCTTTAAAGATAGGAGTTCAGTGTTTCCAGAAGGAAATAAAGAGGTTCCTATGTTTGGACCTGGGTTTAAGACTGAAAATAGAGGTGAACTGGTTACAAAAACAGTGATACTCTTATCTGAAGCATTTCTATGTTTTTTTCCCCCTTTCCTTACCTTTGTTTTACATGGACTGTCTTGGCTTAGACTGGTAACAGAACCCTTGTCTGGCCATGAGACTGCATAAGTCTTGGGCACTGTTCTTCTGGAACTGAGAAACTAGAGATTTCCCACATCTAATTCCTGGAAGACAATCCACTGAGGTCTTTCTAAGTATGAAGATGCTAGCGCTGATTCGAGCTGTTTCTTACAAATTGGTGGAGGCTGGGATGCATAAGAGGGAAGTACAGTCATATTCTGCTCCTCTCCAAATGGATGTTCCTGAGAGATGTGAACAATTCTACTTGTCCTTATTGTGGAATTAATATGACAGAGAGGAATGTAGGTAGGGACATAGGAAATACACAGATAAAAGTACAAAGGAGCAGTATCTATGACACAGAGGACAGATAGGGAGAAACAGGATTGTCAGATGGAGAAGGTGCTGCATTTTCAGAGGCTGACTTTTGGAAGTAGGTCACTGTTTGGAATATCTCATCTACTTCTCCATGAATGTCATAAAGTAGTACACTCTAGTTTGTTAGCCCCGGCGCAGCTCTTGAATTAGGAATACATTTTATATTGGTGTGCTGTTAGCAATGAGTATAACCTCTTCCCGCTGACCTTTTTCCTTGTAGACTGGAGGTGCGATCTCCTAGGCTGTGCTGCAAAAGAAGACCGATAGAGGTCATTCTGCTACTCAGGATGTCTCTAGAGGATGCTGCGTAGTACTGAACTCAAAGCCTTCTAGCATTCCAATGGAGTCAGATACTTGTGATTAAATTTACTCAGATATAAATACCATGCATTGCTTACCAATTAAATTATAGTTCAGACTAAGTTAGTAAGGGATCTGAATTAACATTCTTCTGGATGTAGAAAAACACATTTTTGCAGACATTAGGAAAAACCTCCCTTCCTTCTCTTCCATCTAAGGAAATTGGATTAAAATTTTCCACAGTGAAGTTTTTTAGCACTTTATACTGTCTATAGAGACCCCTTTAAAATTCTCTGGGCTGTGGCTGCCATCCACATGTACATAACTGTCAGTCTTTAGATACCTCACTCACAGCCCAGTGTGTACTGTTAAATTTGTATTGACCTTAACCTGCTTGGAAGTAATAACTGGTGCTGTGTCTCCGAGGGGATAGGACAATATGTAATTGGCTTAAACAGAAGCTCTGGTTAGACATTAAGAAACCTTTACTAACGGTGCAGCAATAAAGCACAGGAATAAATGGCTGGGGTTCTGCTGCCTGTAGAGAAGTTTGGATGAACACAAAGAAATTAATCTTGTCTTCTCCTGGAAGGAAAGCAGAGATCATTCATTGCAGTTTCTTTCAACATTATTTTCTCTGGTTCTGCATATGTCCACGAAGTTTTCTTGCCAAGAGTGGTAATAGCAGCATTCTCATTGCTACTGCACTGTCATTGAAAACACTACTACATCAGTGCCCCAAAGGAAGAACAGGCTGAAATAACAGAATGCCAGCAAGAGCATCCTTTCTTTCCAAGCTGGCAGGAGCGAGCCATTTTGGAAGGTGATGTCCATCTCCCATAACTCATGCTCTAGCTTCCTTGGTTGAGCCAAATTACCTTCCCGACTTGTAAAACAGGAGAAGTGTTACCACTGTCATTAAAAACATTAAAGCAATCAAAAAGAGCATGTAAGCATAATTAAGGCACTATTGGTTTATGTCCCCTGAAGGCATTCTTTTAAAATAAATTACTTTTTTGTTTAATTTAAGCCTCTTCTGAAACATCACTTAAAACAAAAGGGAAAAGGATTTTCTATCCATATATTTGTCAGTAAAACTACTTAGTTTTTCACTCTCATAACCTAGTTTACACTGGTAAGATTTCCCAACACTGACAAAGTCTATTTGCCATAAAAGAGTGAGTTGGATCTGGACATCAAGAACTGAAGGGAGACTTCACTGGCTCTGGATAATCCCTTCATAAAAGAGGAATCAGCGCTGCTGTGCCAGTGTCAGGCATTGTGTTATGAAAGTGCCTTTTTTTTCCCTATGAAGGAAAAGTACATGGGATAATTAACAAAGCTGGAAAAGTGTTTTCCAACCTGGTGGGGGAAAAACGGAGAGGTGAAGATCAGGAACATTCAGTGAGTGCAGGGGAGCTGCAACTCTTCTGGCACTCTGCAAGTCTGGAGTAAAGTAGCACTGTAGAAGAGGCTGAGCTTCATTTGTAGAGCTCACTGGGTTAAGTGAGAAGTACATATCATAGAATGTACAAATCATATCATAGAATGTACAAATCACAGAATTGTCAGGGTTGGAAGTGACCTCAGGGATCATCTTAGCTCCAACCCCCCTGCCATGGGCAGGGATGCCTCACACTAGATCAGGTTTCTCAGAAACCCATCCAGCCTGGCCTTAAAAACTCCCAGGGATAAGGCTTCTACAACCTCCCTGGGCAGCCCATTCCAGTGTCTCACCACCTTCATGGTGAAGAGCTTCTTCAGCTCTGACTTTGTGAACCTGAGCTGTCTGCAGAAAGTAGCCACAGCCTGTCTGCTTTGGGAAAGATGAGGTTAGTGCTGTGTGTGCATGCGCATGTGGTGGTTTGGGTAGTGATGAAAGTAGGCTTGCTGCCTGTTTGAAAATGCTGCTTCTTGGCACCTCGTTCTGCTACAGGAATACTTTTGCTTTTGAGCCCTTAGTTCTGATGACCAATTAAGTTCAAGAAAAGATGCCTGGGGTTGCCCATGGGTCATAGCAGGGTTGCTGTGCAGTGGGTTAGTAAAAAGTAGCTATATGCACACCCCAAATGTGTGCATGTCTTATGATCTGTCTGCCTCCAGCTCACATGAAGGTTGAACAACTGGAGAAATGGCAGAAGGACCTTATGTAAGGTTGATATTATTCTCCCAATCAGTGAGTGTTTATACTATCTGCTGAGTATTTCTAGTGGTCTGGGAAGAAGCCTCAAATTTGACCACCTCTGTGGTGACACAAGCAGTGTCCCCTAGGGCTCAGTACTAGGGCCAGTTCTGTTTGATAGCTTTATTAATGATTTGGATCTAGTGCACCCTCAGCAAGTTTGCAGACAACTCTAAATTAAGTGGCAATGTTGATCTGCTCGAGGGTAGGAAGGCACTGCAGAAAGATCTAGACAGGTTAAATTGATGGGCTGAGGCCACTGGAATGAGGTTTAACAAGACCAAGTGCTGAGTCTTGCACTTTGGTCACAACAACCCCAAGCAACACTACAGGCCTGGGGAAGAGTGGCTGGAAAGCATGTTGATGGAAAAGGATCTGGGGGTGCTGATGGACAGCCAGCTGAACATGAACCAGCAGTGTGCCCGGGTAGCCAAGAAGGTGAATGGCATCCTGGCCTGTATCAAAACCAGTGAGTCCATCAGGAGCAGGGAATTGACTGTGCTCTGGTACTTTGCCCTTGTGAGGCCACAGTGATGTGGGTTTAGGAGTTACCTGCCCCCCCACACTTTGTAAAATGACCCAGGCTAAAACTCAGCCGGCTGGAAGTTTAGATGAAGCTATATTTACAGCTCAGCACAATATACAAGCAGATATATACACTATATACAGGAATATTTACAGAAATACACAAAGTAAAGGCAATACAGAAACACAACACCCCTCCCAGAAATCGGAGACCCCAGGAGGGGCTCCCAACCACCCTTCCACCTTCTCACAGTATCACAGTATAAGCAAGGTTGGAAGAGACCTCAAAGATCATCAAGTCCAACCTATCACCACAGACCTCAAGACTAGACCATGGCACCAAGTACCACGTCCAAACGTGCCTTGAACACCTCCAGGGACGGTGACTCCACCACCTCCCTGCGCAGCCCATTCCAGTAGCGAATGACTCTCTTGGTGAAGAACTTTCTCCTCACCTCNGTAGACATCACCATTGTTTTCCTTTTCACAGCCTACAGTATAGTTTTCTTCATTAAAATATTCCGATTAGCTCAAACCAGCACACACAGCTAGAGTACTGTGTTCAGCTCTGGGCACCACAGTATATGAAAGACACTTAGGTCCTGGAGCATGTCCAGAGAAGAGCAAGAAGGCTGGTGACAGGCTTGGAAGGCATCATACAAGGAGCAGCTGAGGGAACTAACTTTATTTAGTCTGGAGAAGAGAAGGCTAAGGGGAGGTCTTCTTGCTCTATACAACTCCCTGAAAAGAGGTTGTAGGGAGGTGGATGCTGGTCTCTTCTCCCAAGTAACTAGCAATAGGATGAGAGGAAATGGATTTAAGTTGTGCCAGAGGAGGTTTAGATTGGACATTAGGAAAAGCTTCTTTACTGAGAGAGTGGTAAGGCATTGGAACAGGCTGCCCAGGGAGGTGGCAGAGTTACCATACCTGGAGGTGTTCAAGAACTTGTAGATGTGGTGCTTCAGGATACAGTCTATAGTCATGGTAGTTGGGTTGTGGTTGGACTCTATTTTAAAGGTCTTTTCCAACCTTAATGATTTTAAGATTATAAAAGTGCAATCCATCAGAGTCTGAATGCCAGCATGATGGACAGCTGAGAAGAGATAGATAGCCTAAGCCATGCAAGTATAAAACAGACACTGAGCCTACGTTTCATTGTGGTTTGTCATGATAAGGGTCCATGTGTGTACCTCTTCTCCCCAAAACTAGTTCAGCAAGAGTTTTGGGGATGCAGGGGTAAGTTTTCGTATCCGATTCAAGCATACACCTGAAGGTAAAAGCTGTGGAGATCACAGCTGCCTTTGCTCTCTCTAGCTCTGGTTAGGATCTGCAGCCTTAGAATGACGAGCAAGCAGTTTTGTTTTCCCAAAGCCTTGCCCTATTAGTGAGGCTGCTGCTTGCTCTGTGTGCCTGGCTTAGAGCTGTCGCAATTCCTGGCCAGGGAAGGAAGAAAAGGACAACCTTTATGCTGGAAGATCTTCTGTAACACCTGTGCAGAGGGGCACAAACACCACTCCTGTACTTTGCTGCTTCTGCTTTTGTCCCCTGTCTCCACGGAGCATTGCTACAGCTGATGTGCCATCTGTACAGAACAGACTGATGACTCTTTCCCTCGCCCCATGCCCTCTGCAGAGGCAAGGGGCTGGCAACTGGCTGCGACAGACATGCAAAAGGACATGGTGAACGTCACAGGCAGCACCAAGAAAATCCACCCGAAACTCGGCTCCATATGGGGGAAGCACAGTTCCAGCTGTTCAGCCTTTGGAGTAAGCTGGCTTTGAAGCTGCCGCCACCCTGGCTTTAATACTAGGCAAGCACAGACCTATCAGAGCTGACGAAAAGGGGTAAAGCAGCGGGGATAGCAACATCATGCTGGTACAAGGAATCTTGTGATGCTATTGCTCCCCATGATTATGCTGTTAACAGCCAGGCAGGGTGGAGTTTAATGAGCAAAGGTAGATGAGAAAAGGAAAACAGCTGAGACAAATGATGTTTAAATGTGATGACTCATTAAGCAAAAGCTTTCTGCTGTTTCTTTCCTTGGTAGCAACTAAAGGGACAATGGCTATAAGTAAGAGGCAATCTACTGACAACAGAAAGGATTTATAGATAGTAACAGTTCAGCAGCTCCAAAGGAAAAGGTTTGCAATGTCTTTGCACAAGGCAGAGAGCTCTTTTCAGCCCTAATCCTAGGAGCTTCCCACTGAATAGCAAGGACCAATCCTGCTATCCTGCAAAGCGAAACCCCTGCTGTCTCCAGCAGATATTTTGCAACACAGAAGTCAGTGCAGTGTGGACCATGAGTCTCAAACTGATGCATCCATGATCCTGTGTGGCCTGGCTTACAGATGCTTGCATGTGGGTCTTTGGTCTTGGCCAAATCCTCTAGTGTGTACTGAAATGTGGGCCTAAACAGATTTTGAGGAACTTACCCTAATCGGTCCTCCAGAAGGCAGGCACAGCTTCACTGATGTCCTTCTTGCCAGCTATGTAACCTGTTCCCAAAGTGTCTGAGAGGTAGAGGCTCTGCACTCCCCAAACTGAGCAACTCTTCCAGCGTTGCATTGTCATTATCCACCTTGTCAGCACATCGTCCTATCCAGCCAGGATATGAAGGACAGATTATTTCCTCCCTCTTTGCCCAAGCTTTAGTATCAATTTTATGATAGACTACCTTTCAGCTTTCCAACAACATATGAGAAAAGATCTCCATAATGTTCATCTGCCTTGCCAAGGCAAATGGCCACTCTGCATTTGCATAAATCATGAAACTGGGTGTGATCTTCTGGCTTGAGAAAAAGATGCACTCTGTCATATTCAAGTTTCTATTGTTTTATTTATGAAAATGGTAAAGGCAGTAGTCTTTAGAAATAAAATACCTGATCCTCCAGGAGCTTCCATGAGTAAGCTGTGGAGCTAAGCATGTGGTTGGGCAGGCCAGCAAGACTGAAGGATGGGGCCCAGGACTTTGCCAGTTCAGAATTTGTCAGGAATGAGAAAGACTGAGTACATGATTACTTCCAATGTTAGGACATCTTGGAGGGCATTGTTTACTGCATGAGCAACCTAGTCTCATCAGAAATTATATTGCCCAGGTCTGGGAAATTTAGCCACTGGGATGTTGTAGAAAGTATTCCACTAGCGCTCTCTGTAAGGAAAAAACAGAAGAGGCAGATGCAGAGATACCAATCTAAGCACCTTATTTGGAGGTCTTTTTGGAGGTCAGGCACCAAGGAACTAACTTGAATTCTAGGATTCCCTCTGAAATGATGGTGCACAACACCAGTGATATACAGGCCCTTTTACCAGCTGTGTTCTGCACATGGCTGCACTGACATTGCAAACTGCAGTAAAACAAATAACTTTGTTCAAGCTGCTGCAACAGAAGATCTTCTATCTCCCCAACATCATTTGATCCAAGAGGGACTGAGCGGACTTAAAACCGGCTTTCATCAACACCCTGCTCTGAGTTAGGAGCTTGCACCACTGGAGCTGGAACCCACAAAGCTCATGGGAAGACAGCCAGCAAAATACAGCATCCATACAGAAAGCGCTTATTGGTTAAGAGATGGCAACTCTGCAGACAGGAGAAATGTTGCTGAGACCATTTATCTGTAGTAGGGAGTTTAAGGATCCAGTTCTCCCTCTCATACCACTGTACCTCCAGTTTAGTGGATGTCAAAATATTGCAGTATGGCGAGATCTCATTTTGTGCATACAAATCAATGTTCTGATTGATGGGCCTCAGACTGATTTTTGTTCAAAATTGTTGAAGCTCTATTACCTGGATGACATGAGTCAGAGAAACTAAAGTCTCCCTGATTCTGAGGTTATAAAGCAACTGGAGTCTGCAAAAGAATAACCTACATCAGGGCAGTGTTTGCCATTACCACTTTGAAGGCAGATACCGTAGCAGTTTAAGAGCTAACAGTCTATTTTGGTTCTAAATTATCACAGTATCACAGTATCAGCAAGGTTGGAAGAGACCTCAAAGATCATCAAGTCCAACCCATTACCACAGACCTCAAGACTAGACCATGGCACCAAGTGCCACGTCCAAACGCACCTTGAACACCTCCAGGGACGGTGACTCATTATAAACGAAAGAGAGGAACTTCCCTGGACATTCTTTTGCATATGGAGTGAATGAGTAGGGCATTGGTTATAAAAGAATAGTACTGATAAAGTCTGTATCATTCAGTGGTTTGCTAAGAGGGATAAAATGACAACGTATAAACAATTTCACTCTTTTGGCTTTTGGGCTGTTTTCTGGCTCCGTCGCTATTCCTTTGCCTCTCTGACTCCTCCACACCGTACGCTAACCTTTTCCTGATAACACGTGAGGCCTTTCTGGTTTTCTGTCTGGGAGTGGAGAGAAGAAGGTGACATTGGCCCTTTCTGGGCTTTATTTGTCCGGGGTGGGGGGGTGTGTGTGTGAAAGAATTTGATTTCTGTATTATTTGCAAATTGCAAATAATTGTATATAACTGTAAA
>WBNM01005224.1:0-53268 GCA_013399055.1 Ramphastos sulfuratus
TTTAGTGGTGAGCTTGGCAGTGTTAGAGGAACAGTTGGGCTCCATGACCTGGAGGTCTTATCCAACCCTGTGCATGTATGATTCTGTGCCCTCTGTGATTCTCCTGGGCAGCTTCCCTGGTAATCCATAGACCAAACTCAGCACCACTCAGCTAAGGTGTGAGTTGCTGGGAGATTTTTACACCCAGGAAAATGGGCTTGGGTGCCTGCCATGTGGACTGGATGTAAAGAAACTGCCTTACTGGAGTCAACTTGAAAATACATCAAAACACTTCACTGCAGAAAATGGGGGGGGGAAAGTGATCCAGACAATTCAGGACCTGACTTGACCTTCATTTTGCCAGCCCTGAGTTAACCTTTCTCTGTCCTCACAGGAAGTTTGCTGGATTTCCTGAAGAGTGATGAAGGAAGTAAATTGCTGCTTCCCAAGCTAATTGACTTCTCTGCTCAGGTAACTTTTAAGAAAGATGCTCAGAGTTAAGGGGGTTTATGGTCTGGAACTTGCTGGGCAACTTAATCCTAAGGGTTTGGAGGGGGTTGCATTAAAAAAGAATTTAATGTTCTAATAAGTTTTGATGTTAGCTGTGGCCTGGGAAAGTTTGGTTTAGCCACCAGAGATGTTAATGCTGGAGGGCTTTGTAATCAGAGTGTTTTAAAGGAAGCTGTTTTGCAAATGTCCCTTCAAGCAGTGAAGATGCTTTAGTACAGAGCAGAGCTGTGGCTTGTCTGGTAGCATTCAGCACAACTGTCAGTGTTGGGCATGCCAGGAACAGCCAGGGATCTGGAGAAGGCCAGATCTGAGCTGGGAACAGCCAGGGATCTGGAGAAGGCCAGATCTGAGCTGGGAACAGCCAGGGATCTGGAGAAGGCCAGATCTGAGCTGGGAACAGCCAGGGATCTGGAGAAGGCCAGATCTGAGCTGGGAACAGCCAGGGATCTGGAGAAGGCCAGATCTGAGCTGGGAACAGCCAGGGATCTGGAGAAGGCCAGATCTGAGCTGGGAACAGCCAGGGATCTGGAGAAGGCCAGATCTGAGCTGGGAACAGCCAGGGATCTGGAGAAGGCCAGATCTGAGCTGGGAACAGCCAGGGATCTGGAGAAGGCCAGATCTGAGCTGGGAACAGCCAGGGATCTGGAGAAGGCCAGAACTGAGCTGGGAACAGCCAGGGATCTGGAGAAGGCAAATCTGAGCTGGGTACAGCCAGGGATCTGGAGAAGGCAAATCTGAGGTGGGTACAGCCAGGGATCTGGAGAAGGCAAATCTGAGGTGGGAACAGCCAGGGATCTGGAGAAGGCAAATCTGAGCCCCTTCCCTGCCTGTGTGACCACTGCTGGTGCATGGTCACCTCAGCAGCTGGCATCACAGCTGCAGGCATCAGCTCACATGGTCGACAACTGGTTCCCCTTCCTGGGGCTTCTGCAGGCTCAGGGAACCCAAAGGTGCTCTTAGTTCTTTTGCGCTTGGGAGGTGGAGGGTAAATGAACTTCATTGCTTTGTCCACAAGCTGTACTGTGATGTGAGGGGAGGCTGAGAGAGCTGAATTTGTTCACCTTTGAGAAGGCTTAGGGGACACCTTGTTACTACAAACCAGGACATGTGACTACCAGGAGGATGGAGACTCCCTTTTTACAAGGAGTCCCATGGGAAAGACAAGAGGTGATGGGACCAAGTTACTGCTGGAGGGATTCTGATCGGGCTCCAGCAGAAAATGTTTCCCCATGAGAACAGTTTGATATTGAAGTCATCTGCCAAGGGAAGCAGTGGAGTCCTCTACACTGGACAGTTTAAAGACTCCACTGGGCCAGCTCATTTCAGCTACACCATCACCTAGAAAGGTTGGAGCAGATGATCCCTGGGGTCCCTTCTGTGTTCTTGCTGGTGCAGCGTGCCCAGGCAGCCCATGTGGACATTGCCTGGAGACCACCAAGGGGAATATAAGCAACAGCTTTGCTCCTTCAGCACCGAAGTGGCTGGCAAACTCTGAATTACACTTGTTGCCTTTTGTCTTGCCCTAGAGGTAAATTACCCAAAGAGCTCTTGATTCTGTGTCACAGCTCTTGAGGCTGTGCTGGTTTCTCTTTGAGATCTGCTGCAAAGGTCTCCCACGAATGCAGTGAGCCTTCTGCGCCTGCAAACCCTTCCTGCTTCTCATGCAAATGCCTTATCTGCCGCCCAGCACACGCAGGCTTGGTGGCTGTGGTTAGGGAGATGACAGCAGTTGGTACTGTTCTCGTGTCAGAGCTTCCAAACTGGCCAAAGCCTTGCCATAAACCCACTCTGTCTTCTGTGCAGTGCTGCTACCCTCATTCGTTCTGCGATCCACAACTTCCCTCTCTCTGCCCTCTGGGGCTGCAATGCCATTAATATAATAATAAACTTAGAATACAATTAATAGATTTGGGATGTGCTACTTTAATCCCTCTCTCCTCCCTTTTTAAAGGGGAAAGTACTAAATCAGAATTGATTTTTAACTCCCATTTGGCACTGGGGAGATTTCCACAGCAGTTTTGCCATCTTCCTTTCATTTTTAATTATACCCTCTAACCTTCTAGTGCATAATTATATATTTTACTTTAATAACCCTTTTTTTTTTTTTTCTCTTTCCCCTGTGGGGCTGCTGTGACTACATATCCACTTGAGTGGAGCAAGAGGAATTTGTTCTTGCAGCCTTTTCTGCTTTTAGCTTTAGGATAAGAACTGCTGCAAACTGAAAACTGATGTTACACTCATATATCACTTGAAGATTGTGACTGTTCCTCGGCAGTTTTCAGTTCCCTGATATAGAGTCTACACCCTCCTCAGAGACAAACAGTTGGGTGAAGATGAATTCTCATTTTGAAAGCTCTGTGATCAAGAAATGTATTTCAGTTTATTATTTGTCTGGAGGTTATTGGAAGGAATCTGGGTGTGGCTAATCCCAGACCAAAGATGCTCTTGTCCAGACCAGTAACAAGTGTCTGCCTCAAACCTCTCAATCCTGCAGACTGTTTGCAGTGAGGATGTTCCCTAGGGACTGAAAATTGTCATAGAATGGCTTAGGTTGGAAGGGACCTCACAGATCATCTGCTCTAAGCTCCTTGCTATGTGCAGGGACACCTCTCAACTAGACTCAGCTGCTCAGGGCCTCATCCAGCCTGGCCTTGAATACCCCCAGGGAGGAGGTATCTGTGACCTTTCTGGGTATTCCAGAGTCTCACCACCCTCATAC
The DNA here is from genome assembly GCA_013399055.1 of Ramphastos sulfuratus. Taxonomy (NCBI): domain Eukaryota; kingdom Metazoa; phylum Chordata; class Aves; order Piciformes; family Ramphastidae; genus Ramphastos; species Ramphastos sulfuratus. The sequence continues at coordinate 3,209 of WBNM01005224.1, forward strand.
TGAAGAACTTCTTCCTAAGATCCAGTCTAACCCTGCTCTCCCTCAGCTTCAAACCATCCTCTCTTGTCCTATTGCTAGACACCCTTTTGGGATGTCCCTCTCCAGCTTTCCTGTGGGATCCCTTCCAGTATTGGGAGGCAACTCTAAGCCCAGAGACTTCTCTTCTGCAGGCTGAACACCCCAGCTCCCTCAGCCTGTCCTCACAGCAGCAGTGTTCCAGCCAATTAACCAGGTTTAAGGCAGTGTTCAGCTTTGGGTTTTGCTCCATTATTTCCTCCATACCGAGGGAATTCCCAGGCTGCCTTTGCTCAGGAATCCCTGCTTCTGCTGCTGTGGGATCACCTGTAGAGTTGTGTGTCAGTCAGGCATCAGATGAAGGGAAGGGTAGTTCTGGGTAGTGACACTTGTGCAGTGTAAGCAGAATCCCCTCTTAAAGGCCATAACTCCAGAAGCCCAAAGGAGCTTTCCCAGCCTGTTCCTGAGCTGTAGCTGCATGTAGCTGAACACTGCTGACAGGTACCAATGAGCATTAAAAGAGGAGGGGGGGAAAGGCTTTAATTTTCTTTTGTTCTCATGAATTTCTGTACCTTTAACATATCATTTGGCAATGAAAACTCAACAATTAGCAGGAAGATTTATCAGGTGGGCTCTGGCACACAAGGTTGGGATGGAAACTAAATATGACCATGAATGTCTTTCTGGTGAAGTGGTTCTTGGTTCCCTAGCCAGCAATGCAGGCCAATGTTTGATCTGTGCAAGGCAGTAGGGGGAGAATGGATCCTTTGTGATGGCTGATGTGGTTTTGGTGACATTGGTAAACCTGTCTGCATTTTGGTCATACCTGCCAAGCTGGCCAGCACCAATCTGAGAGCAAAACCTTCCCTTTTGTTCCTCCCCAAGCCCAACAGTGGGCGAGACACCCATGGGGAGGGGAGGGAGGCAGAGCAGCCTCTAATCAATTACTTCTGTTTTGTCTGTAAGTCTCTAGTAAGACTGTGGCAACCACTCACCAGTAGCTGCTTCCTTCATTATAGAACCTCTTAGTTATTTCTAGAGGCTGAGATCTGCAGGTGTCCCCTCTCTTCACCATCAGAGGTTCTTTCTGGTCCAGTTGGGAACCCCTTGCCTGTTACAATGCTCTGCTCTGAAGAGTTTGTCAGTTTGAGAGGTTTGCAGTGGGAGGGCAAGTGGCTCTGTTTTTCCATTGCCCAAACACAGAAAGAGGAACAAGGCCCATGCGGTTCTGTGCTGTAAGGGGTGGCACTGGCTGTCTGCACAGCACCCCTGGGGGACTTGTGAAAGTGGATAAGCAGAAGTGATGTTTTCTTCAGACTTTGTTGAGTGCTGCTGCCTGCTTTACTGCAGGGCCAGAACCAGCACCTCTGGTGCTGTGAAGGGGCCTGTGCCTGGGGCTTCTGCTGTGTCTGAGTGTGCTGGGGACTGGGACTGCAGAAAGGCTTTCACTGCTTTGCTGCTGCTTCAGCAGCAGACCTGAGAACCTGTGTGTTCCCCACCCTACATGGCTGGGAGTGAGCTGTAACCCACCCACAGCCAGCCCAGGGAGGTACCTGTAGCACAGGCTGGGCCACAGGAATGGCTTTGCCCATCACCAGTCACACAAAGAAGAAGAAAACTGAGAGCTTACAAGTATTGAGTTTATTTTTTTCTTAGCTCCTCTGAACCCACCATCTCCATGTCAGTTTCGTTCCTCTGAGTTTACAAACTATTATTTCAGTGTCTTATTTCAGAAAAGTAAAATGCTTTTCTTCAGGGGAAAAACCAACCAACCAAACCAAAAAAGGTAGTCTGAGGAAATCCTGCAAAAATCATCCCCAGTGAATATTTTGAGGGCATTAATTATCTTTAGTTTGTTAATTTGGGCTGCTGAAATACTCTAAGTAAATTGATTTGTATCTGAGAGCTGGCTGTTGCCAAACACTCCTCATGTAGGAACATGTTGTTGTAGAAGAAAATAAAGTTGTTTGCCCTTGCTTAGTAATTGTTTCCTGATTGTCCAGGCTCACTCTGGGTAAACAGAAAGTTGTTGTTTTGGTTTGGTTTTTAACTCTGTCTGCACTGTTTCTTCATTGAGCAGTAAAAGAACATCTCTGTCTTGTTTAACTTATTCTTTCCATTCTTCTTAGGATTTGGAAATTAAACTTGTTAATAATTAGAGGAAGAGCCTTTTTTACAAGGGCTTGTAGTGGTAGGATGGGAGGGAATGGATTGAAGCTTGAGAAGGGCAGATTCAGACTGGAGATTAGGAAGAAATTCTTTACAGTGAGGGTGGGGAGACACTGGCACAGGTTGCCCAGGGAGGCTGTGGATGCTCCCTCCCTGGAGGTGTTCAAGGCCAGCTTGGAGGAGGCCTTGAGAAACCTGGGCTAGTGGAAAGTGTCCCTGCCAAGGGGGGCTTGGAAGTGGATGATTTTTAAGGTCCTTTCCAACCCAAAGAGTTCTGAGACTCTATGAATATTTTAGGAATGTTTTAATTAAGATTTTAACTAAGATGTTTGTTTCAGGAAATGCCTCTGAAGCATCTCTCTAAATCTATTCACCTAAACTATTCATTTGAAGCTGCACAGCTTTGCATGACTTTTCCATGGCAATCACCTTTTCCTTTCTTCCATTTCAAAAATGTTCCAAAGACACTGCTAATGACTAAATGGATTTGACTTCGCCCATAGCTTTGAAAAGGAGAGAGGTGGGAATTGCTGATGGTGGTGTAATACTGAACCAGCTGTTTCTTTCATTGTAGATTGCAGAAGGCATGGCCTACATAGAAAGAAAAAATTATATCCATCGAGATCTGAGAGCAGCAAATGTTCTGGTTTCAGACCTACTGATGTGCAAAATTGCTGATTTTGGGCTAGCGAGAGTCATCGAAGACAACGAATACACCGCGAGGGAAGGTGAGGCCTTCCCCCACTGCCCTTTTTTCTCTCTTGTCCCCTTCCTCCTTGCCCTTTGGACAAGAAGACTTCTGTGATGCCTTCCAATCTGTGAAGCTGCACGGTGCAACTAGATTGACTTTCTTTTAAAACAGGGAAAAATGAGAGTCTTGTGATGTTCCACGTGGTGGCAATTGTAAGCCTGTTGTCTGACCATGGGCAGAAGGAAAAAGTGGTGAATAACTGTAGAAAAATTCACCATACTGCTCTGTTGCTTGTAGCATCTTACTTGTACCTCTGTCAAGGGACACGTAGTGTGGTAATCTGCATCCTGCAGCACATCTCTGCTGATGACTCTTGGAGAGTTGGTGGTCCCTTGTTCATCTAAGGGTATCACAGGGAAGTCATTTAAGAGCTTTTAGGGAGCTGATATTGAGTGATTCCTTTGCCTTAGACTGTGCTTCTTTTGCAGGTGCCAAGTTCCCTATTAAATGGACAGCACCAGAGGCAATCAACTATGGATCTTTTACTATTAAATCTGATGTGTGGTCATTTGGGATTCTCCTGTATGAAATTGTCACATATGGAAAGATTCCTTATCCAGGTAAGCACAAGCATTTGTAGCAGCACCTCTGTATTGATGTTTTTGCTGTTAAAAACCAGGAAACATGCAGGGAAAGAAGGATCTGCCTGAGACACTCCAAAGGAGAGTTATAAGGATGATTGAGGGACTTGAACCATGTCTTCTATGAAGAAAGGCTGAGACTCAGGTCCTGTTTAAGCTGGAGAGAAGGAGTTTGAGAGGGGATCTTATCAAAGGAACAAGAGGGAGCAGCCTGAAGCTGTGACTGGGTAGGTTTAGACTGGACATTAGGGAAAAAAAAATTCATGGAAAGAGTGGTCAGGCACTGGAATGAGCTGCCCAGGAAGGAGGTTGAGTCACCAACCCTGGATGTGTTTAAGGGTCGTTTGGATGTGGTGCTTGGGGATATGGTTTAGGGCGAACCACGCAGAGCAGGGACATTGGTTGGACTTGGTGCTCCTGAGGGGCTTTTCCAACCTGAATGCTTCTGTCTTGACTCTTGTCCTTCCCTGAGCAAACCTCACAACAAAAACACAAGCTCCAGTTCACTACTTAATCCTACAGCTAGGTCTGGGCTGCCTTTACCTCTGTAAAACATTTTTACTTTAGGAGTCTACAGAGCAGACAGGGTAGTGCAGTTCTGATAGGGGATAGTGAATCTTCCAGGGAAAGTCTGGGCAGATTGTTTTGGTTTATGTATGGGAGCATTTTTAAGAGCACCATAAATAGGCTGTACATTGTGGATTCATTTGTCAACCAGCAATTAGAAGCAGACATTTCTTGACTGCAGACTGGAAGATTTTAATGGCTTGCAGGCACAGCTTAGCTTGCATTTAAACTGAAAAAGGGATCTATGTCTATTTTAAATAGCAACAGAAATTGCCATAGCCTGTTAGACATAGGGGATAGTGAAGAGCTAGAAGGACAGCAGATTAAATGGGTAGAGATGGAAGAGATTTAGGCAAGTGAATCCAACACAGCAAGAGCAACCTGGTGGTAGGTTGTAACCAGCAGCTGTTGGAGAGAAACACTAAATTATTTTTCACTTCAAAATATTATTTTTTAATTATTAACTAGCCCCAGCAACTAGCAAGTGTTCAGCATGAAGCTGCCTGTGAAACAGTGAGTTGAAACTGGCAAATGGTTGACTTGTGAAGGAGGTTTCTGGGGAGGAAGTGTCTTTATGCCCCTGAGCTGGTCTTCTGCAAGGTGGTGTTGAAATCCTCCTGTGAAACCACTCTGTCATGGATTGAAAAAAAAAAAAAGGAGGGGAGGGGGGAGAGAATGGTGAGCAAAAAGGAGATGAGGAGGATGGAGTCCAGAGCAGGTCTCTCTCGCACAACAATAGTTAGCACATAAGGCTCAGGGTACACTTCTGGTAGTAAAAATTGTTACCCTCTGAAAGAAAACCATACCAGGGAAACAAAGCAAAGCTCAGCACAGCTAGCAAGATGGTTTTGCACAACAGGATGAGGAAGAAGGGAAGGGAAATTCCCAGTAACATTATCACGAGTGACTGACAGTAGCATGCAATCAGCAGCACTTACATGCAAGCTGATACAGAATAAAATCTGAAGGTGTTACTCTGCTGGGCAGTATGGGTAGCCAGGTCAGCTGCTCTCTGTCTTGGTGTGGATGGGATGTCCAGCAGGAGGGTTAGAAGCTCTGCAGCTAGACACAACAGCTGATGCCAAGACAGGCTTTTGCCCACCACTGGAAGCACAACGAACGGTGGCAGAACTGGTCAGAAGAACAGAATGGAGCTGGTTCTGGAGATAAAAGTTATGATCTCTCTCATAGTCTTGTCAGACTTGGCTCAAAAGAGGTTGAGGCACTCAATAGAGAAAATGGAAATACTCCCCCCAAGATTTTCAAAGCAGGTCTCTTGGTGCTGGTGCACAGCAGCCTTGCTTATTGACCTCATATTAATAGCTACCTTTAGCTAGCAATAGTCTTGTCCTGCTGGGTGAAGATCTTTATAGTGAAGCACATGGAGAAACATTTCTTTAGGATCTGAGATCATTTCAGCACAACTTTCTTTCTTCCATTGAAGGTATGAGCAATTCAGATGTGATGGTTGCTCTTCAGCGTGGGTACCGAATGCCACGCATGGAAACCTGTCCAGCTGAGCTCTATGATATCATGAAAACATGCTGGAAAGACAAAGCAGAAGAGAGGCCAACATTTGATTACCTACAGAGTGTCCTTGATGACTTCTACACAGCAACAGAAGGGCAGTATCAACAACAGCCATAGAACAGAGAAGGCTTTTTCAATTGCCATGGCTGATTGGCACAGACTCTCATTTGGACAGACTGCTCAAAACACTTACTTCATGAGTCTGGATGTCTGAACTGAGTGTGGAAGATGAAAAGCTGAAGGAAAGAGTAATTCTGCAGCAAAATAATAATGGTTTTGTTTGGTTAAAACAGCTCCTCTGAAGCTTGACATTCTCCTTAAATGCTCTGTGGTTTGCAGCTGCAGAAACACCCCAAGGCAAGCAGGCTCTTTGGGGTGGGGCAGAAGGAAGTGATCATGGTGCAGCCTGGCAACATCATCTTCAGATCCAAGTCATGTAGTACCTTACAAGGAGACCTTTATGGAAGGAGCAAGAAGATGCACAAACAGCTGATAGCAAAAGAAAGAGTCATGAAGGAGAAGTTGCAGGTTTAAGACATGGTGATGGTGTTTTTTCAATCCAGCATATTACGAAAACTATTTTTATATCCTTGTTACTTTGCATTGGTATCTGGAGTACTGTCACCTCTTGTAGGACTTCCAACTGTATCCTGGTTTCCTCTGAGGAAGGGTTATATATGGAGTTAAAGATGATGAATCTGGTTTTCTGCTGTATTACTCATTCTAAACTTGATCCTCTCCAAAGCATCTCAGCCATCACAGCTGCACAAGTGCAATATGAACAGGTGACAGCACACCTTGCTCCATGCTCAACCCTTCAGCTCCACACCAGACCAAAGCTATCCCCTGAAGCCCATGGGAAAGCACAGGATTTTGCAGGAAGTGAATACTTTCATTGCAGTTGCTGAGACTTAGCAGTGAAACTATGTTAACCTTAACTTTTAATCCCCTGTGATTATCCAAGAGTATTCCTTCTACTTTTGCTGCTTTAATTAACTAACCTCAAATCTGTTCTAAAGCTAAAACTAGCTCTAGCACTATCCAAAACTTGTGGACACCAAGTTACATGGCAGGGACACTATGGCTTTGTTGCTCTGTATGCAAACATCATTCGTAAAGGCAGTTTGCTAAGCTCTACCTTTTGTTCTATCAAATCATTCCCCAGAACAGCCAAGCTGTTGGTGCAACTGCAATGTAACTACAGCACAGATTACTTCTGGTTCTCCCCAAAGTGACACTGGCTCTTACAACTGAAACTCAGAACATCTCTGCCACCTCTCAGCCCCCATTTATTTAGGCAAATGGTACTTTGCAGAAGCTTAAAACCTTTTTGATAAAGCTTCGGTGTGCCTGCAGTTGAAGTTCAGCAGCATAAACATTCATTGCTTTTCCTCTCCACAGGCTCCCTTCAAGCTGTGCAGTTTGAGCAGCCTCTCAGTTAAATATGTAAATAGTTTCTATTGATGCTGATTTTTAATTTTAATAAAACACTTACTCTGAAGCAAGTTGTATGGTACTAATTTGAGATACAAATGGCTAAGTTGAAGGTTCATGTGGAACAGGGGAACATCTCTTCATTATCACTAACAGGATTCATGGATTCTCCTTTCCTTTACACCTGCTGAGCTTTGAGAAGGTGAAGATAACCAAACCAACCTTTCTGCACCTTTGTTAGTGTTTTGTGTTGGTCTGGAGGGCAGGAAGAGAAGCTGTCAGTGCTCAGCTGTCCTTTAAACTGCTTCTCCAAAGTCTTTAATGCAATAGCAAGCCAGTCCACTGCAACTCTTGAGAAAACACTGCAGCTGGGCATTAGTCATTACTTTACTACAGGCTTCATTTTAAGGGAAAAAGGAAATAGTTTGAGATAATGTAACTTAAGTCTTTCAAATCATGTCCTGTAGCCAACCAAGGGCTCTGGGAAGTAGGAAGATGGAAACAGCAGTTGCTCAGGGACTAAGAGGTTAATGTTACACAGACTTGCTAACACAGTCTCTTACAAGTGCCAGGCTGCCAAGGTGTAGCACTGGATTGTTTGAAATGGTATTAACAGGAAGTTAAAATAGTATTAACAGGAAGTTGCCAGCATGAGCCTGTTCTGATGGTTTTATTGTTTTTAAACTTTTGATTGAATACTGCTGTTCCTAGAGCAACTTGTAGATCACAGCTTGCTTATTCAAGGGTTCTAACACTCAGTGTATAATATCACTACACCAAAATATTTTTCATAGCTGGAATAGTTTGGGCAGGAGTAGACTAATATTTTAGGAACTCTACCCTGTAGAGCTATCAGAGCCAGAAAAGTCTCAGAACAGGAGACCAGCACTGGCTCAGGTGCTGCATCTCAGCCTGGTTAAAGACACAGAGTGATTACTTACCACTACGTGTGCCCAGTCCAACGCCAAGCGCACCACTCACACTAGAGCAGGGCTGTTGTCAGTGTCACACAGCAAGGCTGCACCACCTAGTGTCACCACAGGGAGGGTGACATTCTTCCTCTGAACTGGGTCCCCATCACTGTAGTCTCGTTTACTTACAGGTTCTGCCTTGTTCTAAAGCAATCCTGCAGCACTTACAGGCTTGGGACTTTCACAGGAGCTACAAAAAGCTCTGGTCTGCCTTCCACTCTTCCTTCCTCGAGCTACTGGATAAAGGGAAGTAACATAATCAAATCGGGGATATAATTCTTTCAACTCAAGATCATCCTATGTCACTCACTGCAATCACCTGGCATCTAAGTTTATGATCTTACCTTGATTTTACACATTTTTCTGACCTTTATAAAAAAGAAGGAATAGTCAGAACTTGGAAAAATATATTGTAGCTATTTTTCAAATTTTAATGCACATTGTTAGTAGAAATTCAAGTGAGATATGAAAGCAAGTTCCTTTACAAAACCAACATTTAAGAATAGCAAGGAGCCAGATAAGGCATTGATTTGCTGCCTCTTTTAGCAATCTGCTCAGTTTGGTGCCAAGATGGCGTTCTCCAGGTCACAGATGATGAGCTGAAGACCCAAGGTATTTTAACTACAGGATATGAAGCTAACAAGCCATCTGAGTTCTAGGAATCAGCAATAAAATTAAATACTTACTTAAAAAGAGGTAATGAGCAGCAGATGAGGAACATCCTCTTTTACATGAAACACTTTTCTCAGTATCAAAGACCATGATAGCAGCTACTCAATAAAATTACATCTATCTCTCAAATCACATCCCTGTATCAACAGTAAAAGCACAAGTTGACATCTAAAACACAGCTCTAAATTCAATCCTGATCCAATTAAAAAAATAAAATCTGTATTAAACATTCATCTCTCAGATAACAGAACAGTGAAAACAGCGTCTTAGAGTAAGAAAAAGTTGACAGCTTAAGATTCCAAAGCCCCCTAACTGCGCACTTTGGTTAACCAAACATCATTCTTTTGCTTTATGAGCCAACAGTACTTGTTTTCTTGAAGAGGATGCAGCATCTTCATGCTTCCCCCAGTCTTTACCAAGAGGTGTACTAGCAGTGGCTGCTACTGTGGATTTCAAGTTGGCCAATAAACCTCTCCCGGGCTTTTGTGGGTTTGGGTCCTCAAGAGGGAAAGGCTTTTTCCATTCATCAAGTTCTTTTTGCAGGGAAGAGACCATTTCTTCAAGCTCCAGAACACGTTTAGCCCAGTTCTGAAGACTATTCATTTCTTGATCCTATAAGGATAAGGCTGTGTTAGGTTTGTGAATGCTCTGAGGTCTTTTGCAAGGAGTTCATTTCATTTCAGATCATTTTACTATGCCAGTAAATCTCTTTGTTATTACTATGCCAAATGCCTACTCCATGTCTATTTCTTCTGATTGACTTCTATGTAATTTAGACAGCAGCAACCTAGGGGGTCAACAGATGCAGTTAGATACCAAGTCTGACTAAAAAGCTGATGCTAACATCGGCCACACTACACTATTCTAGGAACCAAATAAAGGTAGTTTGCCTGTCCTAACCTGCAATCACTGAAAGCAAAACTGCTCAAGTCAAAAGTGAACACAGTCATAAGTCTCCTAACCAGGGCTAAATAAATGCTTTAAGGGGGCAGAATACAGAGTATTAAAGATGCTCTCTATTCCTTGTGGTTAACAAAACAAAACAAAAAATTAAATAAATTACCTCTTCCTATGTCCTAGAACCAACTAAGAAACAATGCTTCTCACACCCTGCTTTTGAAGAAAATCTTTCTTCAGTTTCAGTATGAAGTAGTTTACCTGCCCACGTCTCTTCCTCAGCTTGGCCAACTCTGCAGGAGCATCAGAATGGCTTTAAAGGCACAGAGCCTTAGGTCTTGTTTCACTAATATTTGTGCACTGACATTTGCTTGCCATCAGCAAAACACTTCATGATTAGAGTTCTGAGTAGTGTTTTCCTGGCTTGCCAATTTGTGGCATCGTTAGATTAGATGCTGTCAGCACAGTTAGCCTATTGACCAAATCTATCACTTCAGCTGAAAAATTAGTTTTGTCTTACAGGATACAAAGTCAAGGAGCGAAACGAGAACATTGACTCATAATTCAGGAAGCTAGGGACAGAAAAATGCTAACACCAAAGAAAATTAGCAAGACTGAAGAATGCATTTACATGCACAAAGATGCAGAAGCATTCAGTAAAAAGCATAGATACAAACAACATTAAAGTTGCTTTTCAGTTGTTGCCAAACCTTGAGCGTGATTGTGCGCTTCAGCTGACTGTTCTCTTCTGCCATTTTCCTGTAGCCTTCATTAGCTTCTAGCAGGTTTTCATTTAATTTCTGTATTTTAAACTTCAGAGACTTTATAAGCTGAAAATAAAAGCCATACCCAGTAAGGTTGAAGAGAGCATGTTTTCCATTAGCTTTGTTTATGACTAGAAGTCATGCAGACACTGGAAGCAGATCTGATTAGTGGTTAACAGTGCAAACTACAAGATCAAAGCACTGAAGATGAAGTTTGCTTCTCAATCTCCTGTGTCCCAACCCATTCCTTCTGGTGATAGAGCTGGAACATTCAAGGGCTATTGTGCTAAAGCTACCAGATTTGCACAGACTTGTTAAGCCAAGAACAGCAGCACAGACTAAGCTACTTGTGGGGCAGTGAGGGGAGGTGCAAGAATGCTTGTCTCATTAACACTATTCATACAATTAACTGGAGCACAGTTACAATACAAGACCTTGCCTTTCTAGTGGGAATATTGATAGATTAAGACCTGAGAGGGAAAAAGAGATTCTGAACCAGCAAAATTAATATTATTAACCAACTTCTACAAGGTTGGAGGGAAACTAACTTAACTGATCAATAAACCAAATCAGCCTTTGCCCATGTTTGATGGGAAGAGAAAAACAAGCAGTGAACTGCTCATCACACGTGCAGATACATGAGGTGATGCAGCAGATGGGCACAGACAGAATCAGCTGCTTCAAACTGCTCTCACTTATTGCCAGGCAGCAATGCCATCCTTCTAACCCTTCCTTACCACAGAAAACATCCAATACTGTATCCCTGTATCAAGCAGTAAAGCCAAACTTCCATCAGCATTTGAAACTGACATAGGAAATGGAGAATTATGTAGAGCGCTCAAGTACAGGAGTGGAAAACAAATGCCAAGGCCACAGGACAAGACTTGGTAAGGAATAAGCTATTTTTGGAGTACATTTTGTCAATAGAAAGGCCTCACTTTCCATTTACATGGTTTATTAGAACCAGCTGGAACTATTTCTCCAAGCCCTACTCCTATTTGTTAGTAGTGAATGGAGAAAAGCTTCTCTCTTCCCCATCCGCTTTAAATGTGAGAAACTAACTGCAGCCTTACAAGAGGTTCATTCAAGTTAAAGACTAAGAATGCATACCTATGAATAATAACTATTTATTTTCCACATCATAGGCTGAATCTCAATTTCCTTCTCTATTCAAAACACCAGAGTCTTGAAGAACAGAGACATTACCCTTTACCTTAGTCTGTGAGGATGGTGGAGTTCAGTTCCCACAGAAAGGACTGGTTTAAGGCACCATTTTGGCTCTAGAGCTAAACTGTTAGAGATTCTGCAGCTGTTCCCCTGTGCATGAGCAGGCAGAGTTGCAAGAAGGAAATCTGAGGCCATGGCTGCACAGTTTACAACAAATCCCAGCACAAGGCTGTATACTTTCCAACTACCATCATGTTCATCATGTGACCTCTAACAGTCACAGATGCCTTTACAAACCAGAGTAAAGCCAGAACATGGCCAAACTCCAGCAACAGTCATCCACAGTTGGGCAAGGGCTTTTCTGTCAACTTGACAGCCACTTGCAGGAATCTTCCTGCTTTTGCCTACAGTGCAGCTCTTTAAGCTTTGAACTGTGTCAGAGTTTAGGACCATTATGCCCAGAGGTTGGTTAAATACCAAGCAGTAGCTACCTCTTCTTTCTCTTCACATTTTTTCTGCAGCCTTTCATTGGCTCTCTGCATCGCCCTCTTCATAAGATCTAGAAGCAGAAGAAAAGTTGGTTGGTTTGTACCCAGTGCCAAAACTAAATTGAACTTTGTTTGAATACCCAGATGAGATTCCTACCTAGTTCCATGTTACTGTCAGCAGTTGGTGTATCTGAATTCAGACTTCCCACAGGCAGCAGCCTCCCTGACTGTTCATCCAGTTGTCTTTCCAACTGCCGTATCTTACTTTCTCTGTCCTGAAAAGAGGGCACAGGGTAGAATTTGTCTGAATTTCTGCTTAACTTATCATAGAATGGTTGGCACAGACACCTCCTCCTAGACCAGCTTGCTCAAGGCCTCACCCAGCCTGGCTTTGAACTCTTCCAGGGTTGGAGCCTCGAGTTCTCTGGGCAACCTGTTCCACTGCCTCACCACCCTCATGGGGCAGAATTTCCTCCTAATATCTAAACTAAATCCAGTTTCTTGCAGTTTGAAGCTTATCCTGTCACTACATGCCTCTATAGATGTCTCTCTCCAGCCCTCCTGTAGCCCCCTTCAAACATTGAAAGGTCACTATAAGGTCTCCCTAGACCTTTCTCTTCTCCAACTCTCAGCTTGTCTTCATAAGAGAGGTGCTCCATCCCTTGGATCACCTTCATGTCCCTCCTTGATGCACTACTGCAGACCTTTCAAACACACTACACATGTATATGCAGTTCTAAAAGCATTTCACAGGTAGATGTTGTGATGGTTATGGTTGAGAAATCACAAGGAGAAACACTCAGATCATGAGACCTTCTAGGACGAAGTTACTGTACACAGGAGTCAGCTCCTCCAGTCTGAACATTTCCAAGCTGTATAAAAAAAAGTATCCATATGGCAGAAAGGAAATTTTGTGCATCTGGCTTAAATACTGTTTCCAGTTAAGGAAGAACATGTTTCATAGATTTGAGGTTTAACCTACATCTATCTTCCTTTTCTACATCTCTTGGATTGCTAGGGGAGCATTACAGGGTAAGAAATCAAACATGTTATCATCAAGAAAAGTTACTAATCTAACTGTGGCTCTCTGAAGCTGCCTGCTCAGATTTCATGTTGTGCTTTCCTTTGTCACTTCAGACTTTTACATCTTAAGAGTCTTGCTACCAAAGAACATCTTGTTCTTGCAATCTCCCCTTAACACAGCTCTGTGGCCAGTGTGAAGAGACAGCTCTAAGTGCAGAGAGCACTACTGAAATGCTTTTCCTCCACCCCAACATGGTTTACAGCTGGGGCTTAAGTGAACATAAAATCAGAGTCTAACAGGGAAAAAAAGACAAGTGTGAAGGAGCTGGCAAATCAGAGACTGTTAGAATAGAGTCCTGCCTGCCAGCACCTGCAGAAAGAGCTATAAAAAGCAGAAATGTTTGTGGATCACCACCTACAACAGAAACCCACTTCCCTCATGCCTTGAAAGGAACCAGCCTACCAATGGAGGAAGACATCAGTTCCTGGACAGGAGAGCGCGGTAAGGAAACAGCTGTGGTGCAGACCACAGTTGATGCTCTATTCTTCTACCTCAGACCTTGTGAAAGACTGACCCCAACAGGTCTCATCCTTCCCTGGACACACTGAGCCATCAATGTAGAGGCTACAAGAGCTGCACATCTCTAATATGGTGGCTCAGCTGCAAAAAGGGACAGCAACTTCTTGATGCCAGCTCTGAGCAGTTCTAAGTACATTTAGGGGATTAAATTCTTTCCTGCATGAAGTCTGATGTCTCATCTCAGTTTCTCACCCCACAATTCTCCCTGTAGACCTTCAGAGCAAAGATCCATTATAATAGCTACCCTGTACTAAATTCCCCACCACCCTTTCAGACTAACTTTCCACTCTACACTCCACAATCCCAAGGATCTCCACAAAGTCAGTCTGCTCTATCCACCATCCCTTGAGGTGTTCAAATCACTGCAGCACAGAGATGAAGATGACTTGGATTTCCTTGAACTGTGCCTTCAAAGATGAGGAGGTTTAGGTATACAATGTACGTTGTGTTAGACTGAGATATCTCTATCTTTACAGATAGGACTGGACACCAGAAGAGCTAGCCTCAATCAGTAGTTATTTTTGACTGTTCAGTGTTACATTTGGAATTCCCAAATGATTCTGCTAAGGAAGAGCAAGATTTACACTTTTTTTTTTTTTAGCAGCAATCGAGACATACCTCAACTTTCTCCTGTTCAGCCAGAAATTCTTCTATGGGAACATAGTGATGCTCAATTTGTTCCATTGCACACACGTAGGCATGTTTCTTGATGGCCTCTTTATACATCTCAAATTTGCTCTCCAGCTTCTCCTCATAACTGTCTTTCATATCTTCCAAGCGGTTGCTGAGGAGAACAAGTTAATCAATTTATTATACTGGCATTCCAGCTGTTACTTTGACTACCTGTGTTCAACTGGCAATATCAGTTATTCATCTCATCATAAATAATGAAATTAAGAGACCAAGAAATAACTTTTCTCTTTTTTTCTCCTTCTTATTGCTTTTGTCCCTTTTCTCCTTCTTAGTTTCAATCATCTCAAAGACTTGCAGCAAGGTGTTAACTTCTACACCTTGCTATAGAACACCACACACTGAATTTGTCAAAAGTTTTTTTATATATATAAAAATCCATCAACATGTAATGACAGACAGGACTACACCCAATTAGACCTGATAACTGAAGCATATCACCAGGAGGTATCTTTCACATTGGTTTGGAGAGGTTTTTCCCCATTAAAGATAAATGTCAATTTAATTTTGCCTTATTTCATTACACTTTACTCCTGTCATAATTTAAAATAAAAGCCCCAGCAGTGACACAGAACATAAGCTCAACAGAAAAGGTGTCACTGCTGGTTCAGTTGTTCAGCCAAATGATTTTTTTAGTCAGTGCAGGTGTGTTCAGATGGCAGCTCAGCTTGGGGTTAGTCTCTGTTAGCAACTCAAATCAGGAAACTGATTTCAAGAAGAGAAGAATTAAAAGGAAGTTAATTCAGCTTGAGCAATCTGAACATACTTGAAGAAAAACCCCCAAATTAGTTCCCCCAGTGCAGCCAGCCACAGAAATTTACAAGACAGTAACTTAACAATGGTTCATAAAGTCATCCAAGAGGGCTCAGAGATACAATCCACGCTACCTTGAGCACATGCACACATTGACATGACCAAGTCACATTAAGCCTTGGTGGGTAACAATCTTCTAAACAGTAAAAATGAGTGAGGATAATCTTCAGCAGTTAAACAGAAAAGGTCAACAGAACAGTTCAACAAAAAGCAGCATTACTTCTTCATTGTACATGGGAAGAGGTAGAGCTGTACAAGTTTTTTAAATGCTCCTTATTCCCTTTTCATCAGCAGCTTTGAATTCTCCAGCCCTGACCTCTCTCAATAACATAGCTGCATGTCCTGCATGCAATCTATGTATATATAAGATTATGCATTTACAGATGTGGAACCCTTTGCAGAAGACTAATATGACTTGCCTCCAGGCTTCCTCTGTCTCCAACAGCTGTCGGAACATGGCTCCTGCCATCTCTCTACGTATCTTCACCTCCAGAAGGAGTTTACTTTGCCTTTCTGCAACTAGCTTCTCCCTTAGGTTCTCTGTAGTTCTCAAAAGATCCTAAATGTAAAAAATTTGAGGTCAGAAAACAAGCTAAAACCAAAATGAAATATTCACACAAGCTAGAAATGAAATGGTGAAATGAAGTATTCACACAGCCAGCAAGCTGCAGGGGGCATTTCTACTAGCCTGTATTCTCAGTAGGCTGCATCAAAGGTTAAACACTTTCAAATGTGAATTTCTCCTTCAAATAAACCTTCCTCTTTCTCGATGGTTTCTGCTATCAAGGAGTTCACTAAAGCTTTGGCATTTAACTATGAATTTGTACAACTCTTCAGCATATAGCTTCATTGCCATTAGACTGTAGATCTTCCATTTTTCAAGTGCTGTACCACAGAATCGCAGAATGTGATGCACCTTAATTTGGTCCTGCTGTTTCCCAAAGAGCACAAGTGACTAGAAAATGCTGTTCTAAACACATACACACTGTTTCCTTACTCTTCTTGTTGAGCAACCAGTTGAAATCCAAATTGAGCACTCGACCTAAGAAGAAAGCCCCACACAGCCTTCCCTCAGCAACACTTATAGATTCCCTCACATCTAGACCACTAAGTCTGGGTCTGCCTGACACTAAGCAGAAGCTTGCAACTCTCCTTTGATACAGCTTCCAGCACAGCTCTTATAGCAAGAGATACTAATAGCAGAACGATCAGCAATGCATTTCTAGGGTACAGTTTTGAGCAGATGTGTACCTACCTCATGGTTGAGAATGGTGATATCTACTTCCTCTTCTGCAGAGGTTTCAGCACTGTCAGGTAAGTCATCTGTAGAGGTGTTAGCATCAAAGTGAATCATAGCTCTGCCATCACCTCCAACCAGCTTAGGTGGAAAATAATTGAAACTCTTGGGTAGGATTGTCTGGATTACCTGCAAAATCCAAAGTTGGAGGCACTGACTTGTCAGTGCGGCCAATATTGCAGAGAACAGAACAGTAGGAACAAGTGGCATGGGTGCATTGTTATGTTTAAACCATTTAATGATAACAAGAACATTAACAAAACTGTAAATATCTCAGAGCAGACAAAAACATCTATCGATATGAAGAGAACACTTTGGTACTGTAACAAAGTGAAAATGGGAAAGGCTATCTATTAACAACCTTTGTATACTTGGCTAAAAGGTGTTTCCTCTCCCCCTAAAATACAAAGGTTTAGTGTAGTTTCCTGGAAAATTGATGAAAAGCAGTAAATCCCTAAAATATCTGCTCCTTCCTGAAATACTGTGAGGACTCAGGAACTCATGATAGATATGTAACGATTTTAAGTGTGCCACAGACCAACATATCAGAAATGCTTGTTCCTCAGCACTCACTTAGGAAAGTGAAGAGTGAGACAAAGCTTTCTCTCTCAGATCACTTTAGATGTGTCAGAACTAATCCATGGTTCCAGACTAGAAGAGGATCTTATTTCTGCTGTGGAACACAGCACAGCCCACCATCCCACCTCCTGCAAGAAGCAGCTTCCAGGGAACAATATCAGCCAAACACCAGCCAATCATCAGTCCCAAGTCTGGAATTTAATAGGAGGCTGATAGGCAGAGCTAGCAGGAAGAAACAACATGATTAACAGAGGAGGCTTTGCCTTCAGAGGAAAAAAGACTACCTTCAAGTACCAACTTGCCAATAAAAAGCCTTCCCTTTTTGTTATCTCTTACTTGACTTGCACTTAGCTTAACAGAAGCAATGCAGGTATAAAGGATCTCATTTAAACAACAAAAAAAGAGGTTCCTTCTTCCATGTAGTGGTCCAGAAAGCTTTGGACAATTGTCACCTTGCACAACAGAAACTTTACTGCATACAGATTACAAAATTCAGCAAAAGCTTGAGTCAAAGTCTTGCTTGAGTCATACCTGAGGTGCCCTGACTACTTTTTACACAGCATGTTGATGGTGTGGAACTGGCCAAGCCAGACACCTGCAAATACCTAAACTTCTTGGCACAAATAGGTCTGAAAACTTTGTAGAAGCCTTTCAGGGGGAAGTCACATGCAGAAGAATTACTGTGATGCACTGAAAGTCCAAATCACACATAAGTCCCTGTACAGCCTGATCATTTCATAAGCCAAGAATTACAGAGAATGCAGAAGAGCGGAGAAAGCTGAAGCTCTCTTACCTGCTTGGCTATAGCTGAGAATTTCATGACATGCAGGGTCTCATCATAGGTGGCAGCATGCTGGTTGATGTTGACAATCATACAAGCTTTGCCTTTCCCACAGAAGAAGGGCTGGAACAGACGAGTCAGTTTGCTCTCTCTGAAGGGAATATAGCTTGGCTTCATCCTCATGGAGGAAAGAATAAGAAAATGGTGAAATAAGAAAAAAATCTAAACTTGTGAGATACTGTAACTGAGCTTCCCTCTGTTTCTCTTCTCTAGGATGCTCACAGAGTTACTAAGGTTTGAAAATACCTCTAAGGTCAAGTCCAACCTTCTACCCAACACCACCATGGCCTGTAAACCATGCCCCCAAGTCTACATGTTTTTTTAACACCTCCAGGGATGGTGACTCCCTGGGCAGCCTGTTCCAATCCCTGACCACTTTTGCAGGAAAGCAATTTTTCTTAATATCCAACCTAAACCTTCCCTGGTGCAAATTGAGGCTATTTCCTCTCATTCTATCACTTGATGCTAAATACTCACATTTGAGCCTCAGCTATTTCACATCAAAGAGCAAAGGCTTTCCTAGATACCAGAAGCTCTCCAACAAATTGAAATAATTAAAAAGTACAAGAAATATGGTGTCTGCATCACAGCTTCCTAGTGTCACAAAGCAGAGACTGAAACCAGTCAAAAGCCAAAAGCTAAGCACAAGACATCTATCAGCTGTCTGGTTTATCTACCTGCATAACTTGGATGTGGATGGAAAGAGGACAAAACAGGAGCTCTGTACATAAAGTGTTTTACTCACACACACATACAGTGGAGAAAGCTTTGTAGTCTGCAGCTAACTGCATTTTTATTCTTCTCAAACAGTAAGTTTAGAGAAAGATGTTCAGTTCAGGTATTCCAGTGAGATCTGTAAGAAGGCTTACAAGATTTTGTAGATTTCCCATTTTCCTCCTACCACAAACCCCTCAGAAACATCAAGGGGTGCTTAGGATTCCAACATAAAACCTAGCACATTGTTTACAACTTGCCACTTACTTTGGGTTTTGGTTTTGCTTCAGTGCTGCAATGCATTTTCCAAGGATATGGAGAGAATTATTAATATTTCCTGCTTCTTTTAGTCTATCTCCAAAGGCTTGTGTTTTATTGCACCTCTCTGATCCAGCCAAGTCACAGAAAGACAACCTGCATGAAAGAAGTACCCAGAAGACACAAACTTGTTTCTAAACAGCAGGAAAACAGAACTGCATGTCTTTTGATCTCTTTGTGTCTAAAGTGCAAAAGATGACTCATTTCAGCCTACCTAGACCACATAATAAGCTGTATTTTAATACTGACCCTTTGACCAGGAGGATATTTAGGATGCCAGCATATCTCACTTTCCACTATATATGGAGATATTTGAACAAGATTCCTGCCTCTGTCTATTTGGAACATCCAACAAAGTCTATTTGTAGTGTCCATCTAAAACCTTGCAGGCATTCTTAAAGAATTCAGTTTAGAAACCCATATCTTTTTGCAATCCTAAAGGAAATACATCCAGACGAGAGGAAATCCTGAAACAGTTTTGCACAGTGGGGCAATACTCCAGGATAACTTTGACAGACACCTTCACCCATCCCAGCACCAAGAGGATAGCAGGGCAGGACTGTGTTTCAACACACTGCAGTCTGCCTCCTCTAGGTACAGCCTCATTTGTTCAATACTGCACATGAGAGGCCTGAAATCCTCCCAGATCACCTCAGAGCTCTTTGTTTGGCTTTAGCAGTTGTGTTCTACTAAATTCAGGCCTTATGGTACAATAGGTTACAGTTAAGAGGTAATTATCTGGGGGGGGGGGTAAGGAAATCAAGAAATTTCATCACGTTTACTATTAAGGAAGCCTTTGAAACACAGGAAGCTCCGGAAGTTAGCTGATTTATGTAACAGGAATATTATTTCCATATGCATACATTTATTTGTAGGATGACAACCTTTCACCCAGCTGAAATTAGTGTTAATACTGTACAATATCATTGAGGCACATCCTTCAGCTGGGTGAAAGGTTATGATCTTTATTCATTCCAGAGCAAGACGGAGACTTTTTCTGCTTCCTTATACAACATTCACCCCACAGCTGCTGCAGGCATTGCCAGGGGAATGCATCAAGACATGCAATGGTGAAGGATACAGATGCAGTCATTTCCTCAAGTTATCTTTCCTTGGATCATTTATCACTAAACATCTGACACAAAAAGCTGTTACCTCACAGTGAGGTGTATCTATTACCATCTCTACTCAGAGACAAGAGAGAAATCAGTAGGAGCTAGAACTGAACTAAGACACTCAGTTACAGGCTGTCCTCATTTTCCCCTATCAAAGGACAATTAACCAGGAGAGGACAAAAGCTATCTAGATGGCTTCAAGACAAAAGATTAGGCCACTTCCCCTAAAGCAGAAAGGAACAGAGAGGTGTAAGGATTTAGCACCGCTCTCACCTACATTAGGGTTTTAGATTAGGAGAATAGTTTAACCAAATCACTCAACTCCCTCTTTACCATGGATTGTAGCATGCAGCAGTCCCAGAGCACATCACCTGCAATCTTTTTGCATGATTTGGTATTCCAGGAGCACGTCAAATGTGTTGCCACAAACATTCAACCCACAAACTCTAGGCTGGCCTCAAAGTAGAAAGATACACCACCATGGTCTGTGTGTTGGGCATTCAGCATTAGCTGCTGCACTCCAACCTTAAGAGATTGGTTTGTGTCAGCCAGCCATTTGAATGTTGCTAACACAGGACTACTTTGTCCCCACCATACATCTATTTCCTTCAATTCATGTAGTGCCAGAATTTTAACTGTTTCCTTCAACTAAACCTTAACAGAATAAAAAAAAAAAAAAAAAAAAGAAGGAAACACTTCTATACCTATCCTTACTGGATACAGTTCTGATATCCTTCTCAGTTCTCAGGGGATTTATTAAAAGCAAATTCACCAGTTCAGCATGCTTACACCTTACCAATCCTTCTGAAATATTTACATGCTAGTAATCAGCTGAAGTACTTACTCTGAAACTCCAAGAACACGGGGCTGGTGCTCATCAGTTAGCTTTAGTAGCCTGATGGAGAAGATGCTGTGACTGGAATGGAAAAGAAGTATTTTTTAATAACTACAGTTAAGCAGTCACTGAAGGAAAGTAAAATCTGTATATGCTACAGAGAGTTCAGTGCTGAAGAACAATTCACTGATTTACATTAGCTACCCTTGCAATGCATTCACTCAGCAGCAAAGAGCAGCAATTCAAGTTGTAGTTTGTGACTTTCCATTTATTCCAATACAGGGAAGAGGAAAATCCCATGAGGCCTATAGGCTGTCTTGGATTTAAAAAAAGCAAGGCAGGTCACTGATCTGAAAATGAGTAAAGGAGCCACTGTGTGTACAAACTCTAAGCAGCACCCAAATCAGTAAATCTGAAGAATTAACTCAGGTAATTGCACAACTTGCTCCTTGCTACATCCCCTACTGACAGGTTCCAGGCTTCCAAGGATTGTACCACCAGTGGTGAAGAATTATTCAGGGTTTGATTCAAGAGCCTTGCACAGCCATTTGCACTTAGCACCATCAACATGTGCCAAAAGGTATAGCCCTGCTGACTCAAAACTGAACCTGCTTTGATCTCTTTGCTTATCCAAAGCCACAAACAGCAACCCAAGTTCAGCTATCATTAGAGTGCTTCTCTGAGCTTTCTTCCAGAAAGAATTCTGTAATAAACCCAGAATAATCAAGAAAAATCTTATACTGTTATTGAAGAGTGTCTCTCTTCAAACATTCTGAAATTTTCTCCTCCATTCCTCTCCTCCCTCCTCCTAAAAGAAGAGGTAGAGCATGCTTGTAATTAAAGGAACAGACCTTCTACTTGATTGCTCATTCATTCTAGTACAGGCAAAGCTTCGGTTCTTGTTTCCTATTTTTAGTATTTTGCAGGCTTCTTCAATGTTCTGAATGTTAACCCACTTTAAGTCTGTGAAAAGAGAGAACTTTCACATACACTTCTCATCAGAAAAGAAATCCTGTAACACTGCTGAGCCCATAACCCAGAACTGTTACCTTTAATATAAGAGTTTCCTCCTTGATCCTCACAGATTCTCAAGACTCTGCGCTTTTGTGTCTTTGAGGTAGAAAACACATTCAACAGGTCATACACATATTCATTATAAATCTCACAGAAGGAAATCCACACAGATGCTTGTGTTCTTTGGTGTAGGTTAGTACTGTATATGTCAAGTGGAAAAAAGTTCCTCTCTGCTAACCCAAAACAGAGAAACAGTTCAACAATTGAGCGACACCCTGGTTAAGTTTTCATTACAGTGTATAGAACCCTCTAGAAGGAGAAGGCTTCTATGTACCTGTGCTGCACAGTAAGATACACTCTACTACACAACCTTGAGTTGAGCCAAGAACAAACTTCTCAGCAGTCAGCAGAGTATATCCAAGTTCTAAGTTCTTGCTCCATCTACCACAAGCTGCCAGCAGAACTAAGCCTCCTTGTCCTCAAAAGGAGCCAAGTTATCAAAACATTTTCACATTCCCCAAAGTTGAGCCACTAAAATTTGGTTTAAAACTGTATTTACTTTGCAGTATAGAGATTTTTAAATCCACCACAGTTAACTACTTCTATTCCTAGATTACTAATTTGTTTTCACCCCCATATTTTTCCTCCTTTACCTAGTGAATCGGTAGGACTCTTCGAAGTACAGCTGGAAGATTCTGACTGCACACCACACACATTTGTATTTGAGATGTTTTCTGTCTCCTTAAGAAAACAAAAGGCCATGAGAGCCACATGAACAGAAATTTAAAATTATAGCAATTCCAGTAGGACTTAAATGTTGAAATACTATTAAGTGTTAAGCCACCCTCATTCTAGCTGCAAATGAAATGTTTCTAACAACACTGAGCTAAAAATCAATTCACTCAGCTCACCTGCCCTGACTTCAAACTGCTAACAGCCTACAGCCCATGTCTGGCCCAGGCTTCTGTCCCAGTTAAACCAGGACATCCTGATTTCCCCAAACCTGACAGAGGGTCATCCTATAGTAGAAGAGGGGAAGAGATTCAAGGATGTAAACCTTAATGCTATAGCTATTCAAATGCAGTGCTAAATTAATTATGGGTTGTCTGCTGTTATTTGGGAGACCCAAAAAGGTATTTTTACAAACAAGGAAGTATGAAGCCATATTTGCAGATCTTCCATTTCAAAGATTAATAGCACATTATTTCACTGTCATTTTAAAGTGAGCTTTTCAAATGCTGCACTGTCTATGCATTAATGTTTGTGTAGTTACAGCATAACCAAAAGTATGGATCCTCTTCATTCTGTTTGTGAAGTACAAAGCATAACTGTAAAGCAGTGTTATGAGACTAAGACACAGCACAGGTGAGGAATGCAAAGGAATGTAAAACTCCAGCAGCACGGAGCTCATGCAGGTGACAAGGTTTTGTCAAGGTATTTCAACAAAACTGAGTGAATTATTTCTGTTCCTACACTGCTCTTCAAATTGTTAAGGCCAAATACAGAAAGAAGCATGAAGATGACTACCCAGAAACAAGTGTGAACCTTTGCCACTGACAGAAGCTGACATTAAATATGAGGACAGGTGTGAACAGAAATGCAAGCTTTTAATCCAGAAACCCCTAGCATTTAATTCCACAAATAGACCAAATAAAAAAAAGAAGCAAAGAGAAGCTGTGGACCATGCTGAGAGTTTTTGCAGCAGAACTGAAAGAACACTAAACACAAGGGTACTGCAGTATCTCAGAGCAGTTTGAACAGAGAATGAAAGGCACAGGAAGCTCTTGCTGCACAAGATGTAAACTGAGTCTGGGAAAGGGGCCTGCAGGATCCATGTAAACCAAAACCAAGCCCACCAAACCGTATCTGCTCTCACATTACAAGCCTGAGTGAGCATCCAAACAGCCACGCTATTCATTCACAATCAGGAAGCACAGCCGCAGTCCCACGGATGGCTGAGCTGTCACTGTGACACAAGAACTTGCTGATGGATTTTCTAGAAGCATTTTTACTTTTCCTTCCTGATGGTGGAGTCCTGCTTGATTTTCACTGCAGTGCATCTAGATCGCCTACTGCAACATTCAGTAACTGAACTATTAATCAAGTCAGGCTGTGATTCAACAGGAAGGGTTATCTGTCAAGTACAGAGTTATCTTCAAAATAAGATATCTGACCTCCTGTTCTAGACCCTGAGTTCCTAGAGTGTTCTCTCTTGTAAGCTTGTTTAACAGTATTTATCTAATGTCCTCCTGACCATCTCCCACCCCCTACACACACGCACAGAGTATGGGCAAACTTTTAAGACCCTCTCAAAATATACAATCTTGAGGGTCATTTAGATTGTTCAGCTGAGATCTCTCCTCAGAAGTTAACCAGACTCAGACTAAACAAAGTTTTGGTTTGCAGAGTTTAAATTAAGGCATAGAATTTAGACTGAAACTTTCCACATGAATTTGATTCAAAGAAGGATGTTTTTTCAGAGCCAACTGGAGTGCTTCAGTAACACCGATACTGAAGGCCACAGGAAACAGAAAATCCAGTCAGTCATTGCTTCTCTACTTCCCAGAATTTAGAGTTGCTTTGAATGATCATCAGCTGAGCCTACCACATTTAGGGATTAAATGCATGGAATCACGGTTGAGAATAATATTAAAAAAACCTGTTCTGAACAGAAGTTTAAAAGGCCAGACAGCTTGTGACAATTTGCAAATGGGTCTAGAAGCACAGAACAGTCACACACACATGGGTGTCCATTTTCTGCTGAGACTCATTTCTCACACTGGAAACAGAAATGACTAGATAATGAGAACAGGAGGCTGCCACAGTAAAGACTCTATTCAACCTAGAGCCTTCAGAAATCAGAGTTAAAGACTCATGCAATTCTCTAAAGCAGGCTGTAATCCTTGCAGGAAATCCATTGCTGTGTCATAAAAAGTTTTTTTCATTAAGTATCATAAATCACATGTTTGCAAATGTTTTAACCTGTCTGCCACCAAAAGGGACTCTCTTGTCTTCTCTACTGCCCCTGCTAAGACATTGGTATCATCACTCCTCAGCTAGTACTGGAATTTGAACAAATGCCCTAACATCCAGCCTGAGAACTGTCCCAGAAGATGACTGACATAAAAAGAAGCAGGTTTTAGATGGGTCAGCCCTCAGATTGTGTCAGAAAAGTTCCTCTCTAGAAACCCAGGCTTCAGTTTTGCAATGGTTTTTGCTCTGAACCATGTGCTGCCTGCTGCTGGAAGTTCTTCCAGTTTACCCTGAGCTCCCAAACCAGCCAGCTGCCTCATTATCCCAAGGTTTGCCAAGTGTTTAGAGAAAGCTAATGAACTGACAGCAAAACAGAGATTGTATTAAAGGTAGTCTGTTAGATGGGAGGCTTTAAGGAAGTTTCATTCAGTAACAAGGAAGTATCTGGTCACTGACCTCTTTCAGTGATGCAAGAATAGCAGCTTTTATGGCTACTTCTTGCTTAACTTGCACATCTTCTAGTTTCTTAACCTCATTGCTCAAATGTGGTTTGAAGTTCATCTTCAGATATTGTCTACCCTTTATGTGGTTAAATACCACATCGAGTGAGCGAGGTAGAACACCAAAATCTTTTGAAGTCCCTTGAAAATAACAAAAGATAAAATGCAGTCATTCATATAAGTGTCTCACTGGATCTTGACTTGAACTCTGGCAAGCATTCCATACCTTGGATGGTGAATGTCTTGCCTGCATTAGTAACCCCATAAGCAAACACCAGTCCATTCACTCCATTGATGTAGGCTTTTACTATGTCTTTCATTGAGCCTTCAAAAAATTCCCTTTGAGTAGTTTCTGGTCCAAAGACCTTAGGAAAGGGGGAGAAGGAAATATAAAGAAAAAAAAAAAAAGAATAAGAATTATAATTGGCATAAAGAAATTTTGTTTGTCAAAATATTAAGCCCTGATTAATGGTGACTAAATTTTCAGAGCAAGCTGAGTAGGAGATACCAGCTTGGTTTTCTGTCTTGCCTGAACTCCTTCTGATACGAGGTTTTCTGCTGAGTTCTCTCAAAGGATGCCTGCTTAATTCTGGGAGGCACTCAGCCTTGCACTTAATTTTGCATATTTTCCTACTCCTAAAATAAACCACTCATAATGCTTCTGAGCACATATTGTTCAATGGACACTTTCAAGAGCTCTGGTGCTGATGCACAAGTCCCTCCTCACTCTGCTCCAGTCACCCAGATCAGCATTAGGATGGTCTAAATGATTCAGTGCCTGGAGCTGTTTGTCATTTGATACTGTAAGAACAGAAGTTCTTGCTATAGGTAACAGATAAATTTAACTTAATTCCAGTACAGAAGATTTAAGCAGCTCAACTACTGCTCTTTCAATAATAAATCCCTTTAACCATGATTTCCTGCAGCACTTCCAAGAGGAGGGCATCTGCAGAAGAGCAGGAACACAGTAAATTTGTGTCCACAAATTCTGTTACATCTCATCAAAGAAAAGAACAACAAAGCTTCCTTGTGTCATCTGTTAGACACCTCCATTGTAATATAGCTTTCTTGACAGCCTAGCAGTAGTTAATAAGCAGTTTGGAGTTTTTAAGGCAAGTATCTTCACATGTAATTCAAGTAAGAAAAATCATATTGCATTAGAGTAGAAAATTCAATTTCTATCATTACAGTGGGGGAAAAAACAACCAACCAATCAAATTGTAACTGAAAGTGAGGA
The DNA here is from genome assembly GCA_013399055.1 of Ramphastos sulfuratus. Lineage (NCBI taxonomy): Eukaryota > Metazoa > Chordata > Aves > Piciformes > Ramphastidae > Ramphastos > Ramphastos sulfuratus. Next base: position 29,744 of record WBNM01005224.1, read on the forward strand.
AAAAGTTTACCTACCTGAGAAAAGGTGAACTTGTGCACAGAATGACCAATTCCTCTTTCACTGTTTTTCATTGCAGAAGACTCTCTAGGTGCACTAAGAATTACTGTTTGAGGATCTTCAACAGTTACACAACCCTTAAGAAAACACAAAACAAATACCAGAAAAAAAAAATATTTATGAAGAAAATTACCAGGGGGGGGGAAAAAATACAAAGAAACGAATCCAGAACAAACTTGTGGCTTTATTTATAAACAGTTGCAAAATGTACATACAATCTCCCTTGAGGGGTGTAACAACTAGAGAGATACTTGCTTCATAGGAGAGAGTGTAGACAAAGCTAAGGCAATCATCTGGAGTTTTCCAAGAGGTTTACAAGTTTTTTAGGATTTCTTCCATCAACTTTTGGGGTTTAACTTTCTAATCTCTGGTATTTTGTGACTGTGGCTTGCAGTCCCCTATACAGGTATGAAAATAAAACTATATTGAAATGTACTAGGTTTGCACTTCAATCATTTTCAGGGTGAAACAACAGTAAAACTCTAAAAAGTTACAGAATCATGGAATGGCTTAGGTTGGAAGAGACCTTAGAGATCATCTACTCCAACCTTCCTGCCATGGGTAGGGATGCCTTTCAGCTAGACTCAGCTGCTTAAAGCCTCATCTGACATGGCCTTGAACACCCCCAGGGAGGAGGTAAGAAGAGTTTGACAGCATGAGCTGTCACCAGGACATGGTAGTAGATCATTCTGGCAATCCAAAGGATCTCAGGGGTCAGATACCTGAATTACTCTTATAATTGCATCATCTCTTCCATGAAGTCCTTTATTTCTTGAGCACTCTACAGAGTCAAAAGTGACAGCAACTTTTAAATAACATAACCAGTGGGATTTTGCAGAGCTACAGGTTTGCATATCTGTGCTATGCAAATCAGTAAAAGCTGAGATACAAAAAGTTCATGCTTATCCAAGCGAATCCACAGATGCTGTCTGGAAGCAGTCCATAGATTTATAAAATAAAGTTTGAGCTTACAACACTCAGTGGTCTTTGAGGGGGAAAACATTTCTTACTTCTACAACTAACCTGAGGCTCGTGGTTTTCAAGCTCAGCTACAGTTAAGGGTCTCACCCTCAAGAAGACTTTCAAAGGTTGATTCGTCTGTTTGTTGGGAAAGAAAAATAAAACCCACAGTTACAATGGCCACTTCTAAGCAGAACACCCCCAAATCACATCAGCATACATCTCTGGTGCAGGAAAATAAAATAGGAAATACTGCCTCACTTTCTCCTTCCTTGTGAAGCTCAGATCCTAAGCTCTCATTGCTTCTTTACCCTCTAATGTCCTTAAGTACCCCCCTTTTTTTGTTGACACCCCCTGCCCTCATTAATAGTCTTTTATAACAAAGCCATTATTTTGATTTAAAAGAGCAGACCATGGGAGGCACAAACTGCTGCTTCCACCTCCTGGCCTCCCCGGGTACTGAGCTCCAGCTGTGCGTTGCAACAGCCCCTCTGCAGCATCCACAACTGGCACGTTCAGCTCATGGGTTAACACATTCTTAGCTTCTAGAGATCACTCCAGTGTCCCTAATCAGGCACCAGCCCCTCATCTTCCTCACAGGAACAGCCATGAGACAGTTCTCCTTTGCTAAAGTGAGCTTTCCCATCCCTCTCCATTTTACAAAGGTCTTCTCCCCATCCGGGTGAAGTGATAGTAGCAGGGAGGAGATTTTGGTTCTTGGTTTTTCATTTGTTTGTGGGGGGGTTTTGTTTGTTTGGGGTTTTTTGTTTGTTTTTGGGTTTTTTTGAGGGATTCTAGCATTCCTTCATTATCCACAGAGCTTGCCCTATCTTGGCAACTTGCTCATTGAGCAGGTGGATTTACCAGAGCTCTTCACAGCCCTCCCATGCCCAGCACTCCACTAATCACACAAAATTATGTCACCTTATGGCACTCAGTAAGAAAACCTACAACTGTCAAAAAGCAGAGGTGGCTAAACTATGTTCAAAAGCCTTATAGGTTGTTTTTCTTCTGACATGCTTTCACCAAGGATCCAAACATTTTTTCTGCTTTACTAAAAAGCAGCGTCACATTACAAAGCGCAACTCCTTAAGTCCTTTACTTCTCAGAAGCTTAGCACACCACACAGCACTGACCATCTGCATTTCCTGCTGGCTGTGATCTATTTGTAAGCAATGTGAAGGAAGCAGAAAAGTCAAATGCACCTTGAAGGCAAAATACAGCCCTTACTGAAAAGAAAAAATGGCAGAAATGCTTTTAAAAAAATAAAAAACATGCTCAGGAGACATCTTACAAAACCAATCCACACCTCCTGCTCTTCTGCAGTAGGCAATACTGTTGACTCCGTAAGTGAAGGTTTATCCACTGCATTCAGGAAAGAAACTTTAGTATCAGGTACTTGGCCAGAAACACAGCTTTTCTTCTCACAATCCATTGGTGTGGAAAGGAACTTGTGAGGGAAACAAAGAATTCCATCATTATCTCACAGAACAGGCAAAAATACACAGGGAACAAAACAAACACCAGGGTAGCTTGAAAGGATGAATGACCCTTCAAAGACCACCTAGACACGGTTACACTAAGAAACAAGCAGGCGAAAGCACACTAACAGCCCCCGTTTGTTCAGTTCCCACCCACCTGGAAGCGCTGGGCCACAGCCTAACACCTCCCTCACCCCCGCAAGGTTCAGCCCTCCCCAGCTCCCAGGGCCTCGGCCGCCAGACTCGGGCCCACACTCCGCTCCGAGGCCACCGCGCTCTGCCGCAAACAATAGACAAGCAGGGCTCCGCCAGGACGCCACTGACACACACGGAGGGGAAAGGGCTGACCAGGGCTGGCCAGGTCCTGCCCGGCGAGGTCAGCCCCAGGCACACTGCCAGGCCTCACACCGCTTCCCGCCACGCGAGGCCGAGCGCGGCACCACCCAACCGCCGCTACCTTGCCGCGCGCGGGAACACACCGAACACCGCCCCCTGCCGAGCGCGGGGGGGAAGCATTTGGGCGCAGGGAAAGGCGGGCACTGATTGGCAGGATGGAACGGGGTGGAGCGACGAGGATGACCAGACCTGTGCGGGCTCGCTCCGCCCGGCAGGGGGCGCCATCACACAGCGCAAGCCAGTGGCGCTGCCGGCCGTGGGAGGGGGCACGACCACCGGCGGTGGCGGGGGGGAACGGGACAGAAGAGGACGGAACGGGGCGAGCGTCAGTGGTGACGCAGAGTTTATTCATCCTTTTTAATGAAGCATGGGGGAAGGAAAGGGTTCGAACTGTGCAGTAAAGCGGCACGGATGGCGGCGGCTCAGCGGCCAGGAGCGAGGCGGGGGGGCTGCCTGGCTGCAGAGCGTGTGGGGAGGGGGCAGAGCCGGTCCCTAAATGTTGCCATCAGAAGTTACATAAAGTTGCCGTGGGCCTTACGCAATACGGGACACTGCGTGGTTATTGTCGTAAGCTGAGTACGAATCACAAGTGTTCAGGTTACACAAAGCCAGAACTGCAACGGCAAATTGTACCACAGGGAGGGGGCACCTGGCTCTGGTCCCTCACCTTCGGCAAGCAAAAGATCTGCTAAGAATGGAAAACCTTCACTTTTGAGACCCTCTATTCGGAGCAGGGAGGCAGCTGTGTTTCTGCAGTGCAAGACACAGATGTGTTTGTCCATCAGTGTGAGTTGGAGGCAGGTGAAAATAGACGCCCTCCAAAGACTGCTCAAAACGCGAAGAGCCACAGCTGCTCAAAGAACATAGGTGGGACTTGAAGTTGTTAGGTATGTGTAAGGGGCACTGTGTGATTCAGGTACAGCCAGCTGAAAGATGGTACAAGGCAGGGTCATAGCAGTACACATTGATAAACAGGGAAGACCCAAGGCAGCAATGATGTCAAAGACCCCCAGCCCTCTCTAGATCTAAGTGGCTTTGGTCAGGCTATTGAGTCAGAGGGAATACGTCTTGTGTGCTACAGCTAACCACATGCAAAGGTCGGCCTCAGCTAGTAACACTTCTAGTCTGTACTTGTCTCCCGTTTATCCCCTTTTAATCTGCCTGATGTCACCAAGTTCTTACCATGCTTTTCCGAGCACCCCATAAAATACAATTGTAAAACTAAGGCTAAAACTGTCAGGCAGCTCATATTTATAACTTACTCACAGAAAGTGGCCTTTAGGAAGACTGTTTTGGTTGTTTTATGCTCACAACTCTGAGACGCTTCCCAAGGAAGCAAGCTGGTCACAATCCCTCTGCTAACCAGAGGGACAGAACCCTTCCAAGGCTTTACATTTAATGAAGACAATTAGCCATTTAGAGGGACAGTTTTATCCTTTGAGGAAGAAAACTCAAACTTTTGCTGCTGTTTAGGTCTTAGCAGATGGGACCTTAAGCTCCACACTTCTGGTTCTTTCATTAGAATTCAAGTCCTCTCCCATGCTTGAAGCAGAAGTAACAACCTAATCTTCAAGTGGGTGTAGTGAAGGCATTTTGGGTTTGTTTGGGGTTGTTTTTTTTTTCGTTTTTGTTGGGTTTTGTTTTGTTTATTTTTTCCACTTGGGCCTTTCTCTTAAAGATTTAAGAATTTTTCATAGTTCCTTGAAGTATTAGTTTGCAGGAAAAAATCCCCCACCACTGAACTTGAGAGGCCTAAGCAGCAGCAATGAAAACAGTGGGTTTACTGCTATAGACAGGTTTAACTTCAATATTTCCTTTAATATTCAAATCGATGGAAATCTAAACCTAGAAATACAACTAGAGAGTTACACAGCTTAGTTTTGTAACTCTGCATGCAAGTCTAAATTCATTGTATACACCACAGATTACAAAGTTTTCTACGTAGCATCCTCAGGATCCATAGACTGTGAAAAGCATGGGAATAAAAAAGCCAAGTGAGTTCAGGCCTGCAGAGCAAAACCAGAATCCAACACTTGGTAATGTACCTACAGATTGATTTTAATGCTACTGCCAAGTTAAACTATTAAAAATGTTTTTTTCCAGAAGGGATTTAAGTGCTGCACCAACCTCCAGTGAACTACAATGCCCAAATTTAATCTTCCTGATGTTTACAACAGGCATATTCTTCCTTAAGTATCACACAACCCTCTCTGCTGTCCTTCTTGATGAGAAGGATCAGAGGCCTACCAGAGACCCTCGGCACACACATGAAAATAAAACAGGGATGAAAATTTGTAAATCAGCTTTATTCAGCAGTGACCATCGCTTAGGCATCAGCAATTGTAACTTCGACTTCTACACCTGGCTCGATGCTGATGGAAGTGATCTGTTTCACAATCTCAGAAGGGCTGTGTAAGTCAATCAGCCGCTTATGGATCCGCATCTGGAACCGATCCCAGGTCTTGGAACCTTCACCGCAAGGAGTCTTCCTGGTAGTGATTCGCAGAGTCTGCAGACAAATCATGAACGTGGGGCAGTGAGAGGACTTAATCAAAAGCACTACATGGCATCTATGTAATCTTAGAGTTACTGAGGTTATACTGTACTGATGTTGGCACTCCTCCCCTACATTCCATTCAATTAAAAAAAAATCACCAATCAAAATAAATTAGACCTAGAAACTTAGAAGTGAAGGAGAGAAAAGCTCCTTCCATGTTCAAGATGTTTTGCACTATCAAGGCACCTTTGAGTCCCATTCTGTTTATACCAGATCACCCTCTCTTCAGTAGTACTGGTTTTCAAAGAATCACAGCATGGTTTGGGCTGGAAGGGACCTTAGAGATGCTCTAGCTCCAGCCTCCCTGTCCCATGGGCAGAACATCTTTCCCTAGAGCAGCGTACTCAAAGCCCTATCCAACCTGGCCCTCAACGCTTCCAAAGGGACATCCACAACTTCTAAGCAACATGTTTCAGGGTCTCACCACCTAAGGGCAAACTATTTTTCCCCTCTATTCATTCTAAGTCTCTTCTTTCAGTTTAAAGCCATTACCCTTTGTCCTATCACTGCACTGCCTGATGAAGCCTCCTCCCCACCTTTCCTATAGACCTCATTGAAAGATCTCCCCAGAGCCTTCTCCAGGCTGAACAATCCTAACTCTGTCACCCTTTCTTTCACAACAGAGGTGTTCCAGCCCTTTTATCATCTTTATGGCATCCTCTGCACCTGCTTGAACAGGTCTATGTCCTTATGCTGGGAGCTCCAGAGCACTGTTAGGTGATGTCTCACCAGAACAGAGCAGAGGGACAGAATCCCTTCCCTCACCAGCTGGCCACATTTTTATTTAAAAAGATGCTTCAAGGGCACATTTGCAGGAAAACCCCCAAACTTAAGGCAGGAACGCAGCACTAAGTACCTTGGTGGGCATGCGAACAGGTCCTTTCACCTTCAGATTTTTTTCTTTAGCACCTCTGATCAAGTCAGCACAGACTGAAAAAAAAAAAGAAAATATAGCTCAGGATTGTGAGGTGTTTGTTTGTTGGTTTGTTTTCTTCAGTGATGGTTTCAAAGAAGCTGTTGGCTCAGAATAGCGTATGAAGCGATCACTGCCATTCATTTTCAGTGTTATCCTCATTGCCAACCACACACAAGCATTATGCCATGGTGAGCAAAATCATGTTACAACAGTGGGCAGAAGCCATCACTACAAGTTTAAGCTGTTACCAGCCTGAAGCACTTGCATCAAGCAGTGAATCTACAACATTTACATTATAGTTCCTAAAGAAGACTAAACAATTTCCTATGGAATGTTACACTTCTAGGCTAAACTCTTCCTAACAAGAGTGACAAACATTAATCAAGAGATTGGTGCCCCTCAGTTCTTATACATTCAAATAATGACAACTAAAAGCCCCCACAAGGACTAAAGAGAAGAATCAGTAAATGCTTTGGGTTGGGGGAGACCTTTAAAGGTCACCACAGAATCACACAATGGCATGAGTTGGAAACAAAGATCATCTAGTTCCAATCCCCTTGTCACAGGCAGAGACACCTCCTGCTAGGCCAGGTCGAAGTCTCATCCAGACTGATCTTAAACACTTCCAGGCATCTACAGTTTCTCTGGGCATCTTGTTCCAATGTCTCACCACCCTCACAGCAAGGAACTAATCCATTGCTTCTGCAGTAAGCAGGGACATCTTCAACTAGATGAGGTTGCTCAGAGCCCTGTCAAGGAAGCTGCACTTCAGCTAGTCATTATGACACAAAGGTTTCAGCATGATGAAACACCCTGAACATTAGCTTGCATTAAAAACTGGACTAGAATCTGCTTGTCAGCACTTTGAGTCGATTCTGTTAGCAGTCACATACAGTCAGGTAAATGCCTGGTTCCAATACACTCTATCATGTACATCACCCATTAACAAGCTACCCCAGTTCAATAAAAACCCCAAATTAGCACTCACCCTTCTCAAGCGATTTTACATTGCGACTTGTCAGAGTAATCCTAATGCGATGGATGGCCACCTCTTGTTCCACAGGGGCTTTGCCAGTATCTTTAAACGCCTAAAAACATTGAAACCACAAACATCAGGCACCACAGTCAATGCCAAGTAATGCTGCCCACAGCTTCTTAAAACTGATTCTTTTTAAAGCATAAATCAGATAGAAGATGGCTATGTTCTAGCGAGCAGATGCCATACCCAAAGGGCATAGTGTCATGGAAGATGTGGTGGGAACAGAACAGAAACCCCAAGTTTGAACTGCACTGAGGAACAGGAATTTTTCAGTGCCTAATGGCATCTTAACAATGGGAATCCGTAAAAGAATCCCTCCTGCTTTGCCTATGTCCAGCAGGCAGTCCAGTCACCAGTCCTTCCTGTGCTCAAAATAGAACACATTTCAGATTTTGTGTACCTCACACGAATTAAGCATCAAAGGTATTAATCTTTTTCAGTGCCTAATTGCATCTTAGCAATGGGAAGCTGTAAGAGAATCCCTCCTGCTTTGCTTATGTCCAGCAGGCAGTCCAGTCACCAGTCCTTCCTGTGCTCAAAATAAAACACATTTCAGATTTCGTGTATCTTACATGAATTAAGCATCAAAGGTATCACCAAACCAGTGGAGAGAGAACAAAAAGGGACGTCTGGCCAGAAGGGCTAACTCAGCCACACGGGAAAGTGATTTAAGAGCTTCAAACCGGTTTGTAGAGCTTCTGCAGCTGAACACTGGCACATAATTGGGCATTGACGTGGGCCGAGTGAATTGATTAAAGCAAACGAAAGCAAAAACACGGAAGAGGGAATGTCATGAAAACCCGTGGATGAAACACGGCTCTCCCCCGCGCCGCCGAGACGCTGTCACTTAAACTGCCACATTACTAAGCGCCGATTCTGCGAGTGCACACTGCAGGCCTCGCCGCTACCCCTCGCGGCGCTCCGGGAGCGCTGGGCGAGGCGCCGCCGCGGCCTGGCCCGACAGACCGCGCTCCCCGCGGGCTGCCTGTGCAACAGGAGCCGCCGCACGGCCGCAGGGTCCCGGAGCCGCCCCGCAGCGGGGATCCCTCGCGCACACCCCTGGCACACGCAGTCCTGTCCCGGGGCCGAGGCCCGGCACCGGCAGGGCACATGCAGCCGCCAGGGCCTAGCAACCACGCGGCGCTACCGGACCCAGCAGCCTCTCTTCCCGCCCCGGCCTCCCCGCTCACCATGGCGGCAGCAGAGCCTTCCTGACCGACTTATTCCCGGGCGAGGGGCGGCGAGGGGCCCAGTGAACAGCGGTGAGCCAGGAAGCGGCGGCGGGCGGCGCGGGTAGAGGAAGGAAAGGCAGCGGCGAGGCCCTTTTATAGCGGGCGGCACCGCCTCCATCCGGGCGCCGCGGGACCTTTCACCCGCCGCGGCCCGGAAGCCGTCCCGGGCAGGGGGAAGCCGGGAAGGTGGCTGGGGGAGCCTCGGCAGCGCTGGGTACAGAGGTTAACGGCACGTCAGGGGCATAAAGAGGGCTGGCAGCGGCTCCGCTCGCCCAGCCGGGCTCGGCAGCAGTGGCGAGGGGCAGGGTGGCTGCGGGGCCGAGCTGCGGGCGTGCCGAGCGGAACGGCCACGGCGGAGAGGACTGCTGGGGTTACCGAGCCTCCGGCTCCGGCGGGGCCCGCAGATTCCCGCTTGATCCCCCGGGCACCCTGCGCTCCTCCTTGCCTTTAACTGTGGATGTCGGCTTTGAGGTGGGGAAGGCTGCGGGAGTGGAAACACCAGCGAGGCTCTGTCGCTGCCAGCGAGAGCCAGGAGCTGCCCGTTTAACCTGCTTTATTTCTGTCTTTTTCAGCTGCTGCTCAAGGTGGAAGCGGGAGAAGCTTGAAGCCGCTGGTTTTCTTCAGTCTGAAATTTAGAAACTTTTTATTTAGTGAAGCCCCTGTATTCATTCAGCTTGGGGATTGGAGGGATTTTTTTTTTTTTTTTTAAGTGAGAAGTGTCATTGATTTGGCCTCGACACTGGAAATTCTGCTCCCAAACAAGCACTTTGCTGAGAACATTACTGTTTCTACTTCAAACTGCACGCAATTGGTTTATCAAACTGGAGGAAAAGATGCTACATGGATAGAGTGGTGACCTAAAGTAAGGTCACTGATTAGCCTTTAAAAATAACACTTTGGTTTGGGGTGGTTGTCTGGTAATCAAGAGACCTGTATAACCTTATCAAAGGTACTACCAGTTTTAAAAGCCTAGTAATTACTGCAGATACTAAAGCCTACTTGGTGGATTAATATGAACTTAATTTTGGTCATCATACTGCACTTAATACTTTTCCCCCTTCCCCTTAACAAGTGTTATATAGCTCTTGATACAGTCCTTAAGCCACATGTGATGAAGTTAACTGTTGTATGCCAACTGTGATGCTCATTTTTAGGCTTGTTTTACACTTGGATCATTTGTACATGCTCTGGTTTTACTAATAACTAAATTGGATTAGATCATAGAATGGTTAAGGTTGGAAGGGACCTCAAAGATCATCTAGTTCTAACCTCCTGCCACAGGCAGGGACATCTCCCACTAGTACAGGTCACTCATGGCCTCATCCAACCTGACCTTGAACACCTCCAGGGAGGGAGCAGCCACAACCTCCCTGGGCAACCTATGCCAGTGTCTCACCACCCTCACTGTCAAGAACTTCTTCCTTACATGCAGTTTCCATTTCCCCTCTGCCAGTTCAAACACATAGTATTAGCTATATTATTATAAATTATATTAATATATACATAATGTAATAGATATAGCATTAGAATAATAGATACTGTGATAAAGCAGTTCCAATAAACATGGATCCAGAAGTTGTCATCATGTTGAAGCTTCCTGAAATGCAGCAATGGAGATGTGTAACTAAAAAAGGTGTTTTGGTGGTAGGCTTTGTTTCCCTGGCCTCTTCCTCCCTGCAATGGAAGCAGCAGCGAGTTCTGGTGGTTTTCTGAGCGGTTTAACAGTCTCATTAACAATTCTGAACTCACTTATGCATAAAGAACCCATGTTTACTCTCTTACCAGCTATTCCAACTACTTCCTGAGGAAGCTTTCCATCTATAAGCGTTTTATATTCATCACTCTTAAATACATGACCTCACACTGATCATGCTGAAACCATTTCCCAGTAATCCAGATAGCTCCCAATCAGCAATCTTGATACAGTAGTGACTTGGAGCTTTTGTTAATGTTCTTAGTGAACTTTATTTCCAGATAAATACTGAGTAGCTTGTTGCCAAAAACAAATTCCTGAGGGATTCACTTAGAAATATTTGAGTCCTCCTTGATGACAGACCTGTAGCTTTAGCTTTAATTTACTTAGTATGAACTGTATGTGCACAGCTCTGCCAGCTTCTGTTTCCTGCTGAATAACTCAGTGTACAAATGTCTTACATCAACACTTTGCTACCAAATGTGCTGTAATTGCATCAGAAAGAAAAAAAAAAATCTGTGAAAAGAGATGTTTTTTCCATTCATTTAAACTGTAATTTAAGTAGAACATCCTCATTTATTTCTTGTTTGTATATCAAGGAGTCAGTTGTTTTGTGGTTGTCTTGCTTGGTTTGTTTTCATTTCTGGTTTTGTTGTTGTTGTGTTTTGGGTTTTCTTTTTCCCTAGGATTAACACCAAGTTGACAGTAATTTGTTCCTTTCTTATTTTTATCTCTGGTTTTGGCACCACCTCAGCTTTTTTTGAGGTTGGTTTGGGGTTGTTTTTTTTCTGAGCTTCCCCAGATTTCTCAAAGCTTATGGAAAATCCACATTAACAGCACACAGGTCTCCTTTGCCAGCTCTTAAAATTCTTGGATGTAAGCTATCTGGAGCTGCTGATTTAAAAACCGCCTTGTTTTTGTTCCTATGTTTAAGGCTTTCCTTAGCTGTTGTCAGAATTTTCTGATACATGTTGGTTTTCTCCACAACTGTAGCACAGAAATCTATCTGAACTTTCTCTGCTTTCTCTGAAATAGGCTGTTAAAAAAAAAAAAAAACACCCAACACACCCCACAAATAAACCACAAACACTCCTTCATGCTATTCACATGAGTAAAATGCAGCTTTTTTGCTTCCCTTCAACCAGTTTTGTTGCCCTTCTCTGGATGTTCTCCATCACCTCAATGTCTGCAGTAACCCAGTGTGCAAGGTGCAGCCTTGCTGGAGTGGAGTACAGGGGTACAATCGCCCCCAATCCTGCTGGCCCAGGGGCTCTCCAAGCACAGAAAACTTGGTCTAAGAACAGAATTTGAAATGGCTTCCAGGATTCATAGCATGGTTTGGGTTGGAAGGGACCCTAATGATCAGCTAGTTCCAACTTCCCTGTTGTGGGCAGGAACACCTCCTGCTAGCCTAGACTGCTTAAGGTCTCATCCAGCCTGGCCTTGAGCACCTCCAGGGAGGGAGCATCCCCAGTCTGCCTGGAGAGCCTGTTCCAGCATCTCACCAGCCTCCCTGGAAAGATGCAGGCTGGTTTGCTGCACTTAACCTTGCTGGCTTCTCTGCAGCTGCTTTGTGCTCAGTGTTCAGGAGCTACCAGCACATGCTGGTGGATGTGAGCTCACAGTACTGTGCTAATAAAGACTTCAGAGTTGTCCTTCCTCTTTGCATCAGCTTCCAGCAGAGACCTTGTGGGAAGCCACCAGAAGCAGCGCTTGCAGTTAGATCTCTCCTTGAAGAAGAAAATTACTTATTTTACAGCAATTATGTTTGCTAATATGTACCCCCCATATATTTTTTTGCCAAGCACCCTGTGTCTGCTGTTCTAGAGCCCAGTTATGAAGTCACTGGTCACACCTTCCTCTTCCAAAGACCAGTTAAATCTAATCTAATTCTTCGGCGAGACAGAGTAGGAGGGAATTGTTTCACGGTGCTTGTGCTGCCTCTCCACCATGGAGCAGGGATAATTTAAGGAATGATGCTGACCTCACACTGCCTGATGACTAGAGGAAAGACTTCTTTTGATACAGAACACATCACTGCAGCATGTTTTGGGGTTTAAAGTTTTCTCTTCACCCCTTAATTAGTTTTCTCCTTGTGATTCTCTTGATCGAAACAGATTTTTAGATAAGGGATGTTTGCAAGCACAAAATTTAGCAAGTGCCTTGCACAGATGATGAGATTTAAAGCAAAGGGAGATCACTGCCTTGATACAAGACTATTAGGGCAGGATATTAGCTGCATCTCAGTTTTCTCTCTATTACATTCAGAGGTCAGCTTGAGTTCTGTATGATGTGCAAAGAGATGCCCTTCCTCACCCGAGGGTCTGTAAAGAAAAACTAAAGCCAGGTCAGTAATGCTCCTCCTGCCATGAGCTGACCCTCTGTGAACTAGCAGAGTTAAATTACTCAAAACCTGACAGAAACAGGAATCATAACTTAAAGCTTAGGGCCTGGAACTAAAGGAGATAGCAGTGTGTCAGAGATGTGCTTTAGAAGCAGGAATTATTAGCCACCAAAGCAATCACTGCACTGTGATTGTTCAGAACAGCTGGGCAGATCCACAACGTCACATGAAAGCCATCCAAGAGGCATCACATAGTAAGAAGTTTTGGTTTCAAAGGGCTTGCTAACTTCTCTAAAAAGCTAACTTGGCAGACTGGCAGCTGCAGCTTACAACGTAGAAGCTAGGAGGTTGCAGCAGGGGGGCAGGAACAACGGCCAGGGTCTGCAGTGTGATTGCATAGAAGACCCAGCAGGTCTGCTTAAGAGAACTCACAGGAGAGCACAGCAAAGTGTTAAACTTGTCTGCCACCAAGCCAAACTCCTAACCCTGCTAAAGCAGCCTCACCCAGAACAGGTTCCACAGGACCACATCCAGGTCAATTTTGAATGCCTCCAGAGATGGAGACTCCACAACCTTTCTGGGTAGCCTGCTCCAGGGTTCCAGCACCCTGACTGCAAAGAAGTCTCTCCCTCCATTTAGGTGGAACCTTCTGGGTACCAATTTGTGCCCACTGCCCCTTCTCCCATCACTGGGCACCACTGAAAAGTGTCTGACCTAAACTTCCTCTGTGCCTCTTGGGCTGGTTTCACTTGTGCCATATCTGAATTCACAGAATGGCAGGGACTGAATTAAAACCCTTTCACCATTTTTCAAGTGAGTGGCTGAGAATAATCCATGCCTTGAAAATGAAACTGGTTTTGCTTCTGCCCTTTTGGGATTGGAGTAACTTAAAAGAAGAGCTGGACATTTACATTCCCAGGTTGCAGCCTGGCTCATATGCAGCAGGGTATTTTGCAGGTTATGAATTCCCCTGCTACCCCAGGTGCCCTGCAAAGGCAAATGCAACCACCTCTCTCAACTAGAAGAGTGCCCACTGGCATTTCAGAGAGTCCTGTGCTGCTCAGCACATCCATAAGTGCAGGAAGTTGAGCCATGAGAGAAACTAATTTGCTGATGGTGGTGTTTAGGAGGTTGGGGGTAAGGGCCAGGTACAAACTGGCAGAAGGAAGTTGAGGGTCAATTGATGCAAGGCAAGGCAAACAAGCAAAGTAATCCTCATCATGGAGCTGGGGATTCTGAGCTATCATCCTGAGATGTTTCTTGGGTAGAATTAACTCAAAATATGAAAGAGGCAGCAAGTAAAATCTTAGGAAAAAAAAATAGGACACCACTATGAGAGCAGATTATGATGAGCCTATGCTTTAGGTGCTATGCAGAGTTCTTACCCCCTCTCAAAAGAGACTCTAATAAAGTTGACAGAGACATCTGCAGAGCTGATCAAGCTTCAAGAGTAGGTCTTGGCCATCCAGTATTCTTCTATCAAGTATAAACAGAGACTTTAAAAGGTGCTTGATTTTGCACAGAGACTCAAGTAGCACTTAGTGATGCTAAAGTACCCTTAAGCACAAACCAACAAGTTTCTGGCAGTTTAAGCAACAAGTTCCCTAGTCTGGCAAAATAAATACAACACATCAGCATCTAGGAACTACTAATGCCATTTTTTAATCATTCTTCTGAGTGCTGGAGAAACATTTTTATGTTAAGGTGAGGCATGCCAATGGCTTTATCAGACGTTATATCTTAACGTGCCCTCAGCTAATCATTTTACAAGGTACCTGGCTTATTATGATAACTTCCAGAAGATAATTTCTTGTTTATTAAAATAAGTTATGCAACATGAGAAAACCAATCCAAACCCGAACCACACAACTTCTGTTTCTATTGGATAATTATTTTGACAGAGAACACAGGAAGCCCACTCCAGAATTTACCTTGGGTTTGTGATTCCAGCTGGCATTCTGCAGTTCCACTTGAGGGGGCCAGAAGAGCCAGAAACAGTTAAGTTTAGATATGCCTTATAAACCATTTCTTTCAATGCCCAGCCCAAATACCATGAAGACCTACAGAATCATCTCAAATTCACATAGTTGTTCATTTCCAGGATTTCACAGGGCTAGGAGCAGATGTGTCAGAAATCAGGAAATTGGCTCAACTCCTTTGAGATTTCACACACACACCCCCCAGAATGGAAGCAAGGGGGAGGAAGTGGAAAGGAGAAAACTAAACTTGACTGAAACATCACCACTTTTGTCTCAAAAAGAGCTGAGCCTTTGAACAGAATGGCAATATCAGCTACAGCAGTCAGGTCTTTGTAGCTCCAGATAAGGGCTGGTATCTCGACAGATCTGCAGTTATCAGTGTTGATAAATCAGGGATCAGAGCTCTGTCTTCAGCATTGCCTACAGCACTTCCACTCCCAGACACGTTACAACCAGATCAGGAAACATAACAGGTAAGACAGGAGCAGCACAGAGGATAGTTCAACAGTGTAAGGTTTGAGCAGCGGCAGAGTGTCCTTATCACTGCTTTGAGCAAAGCTCTTTTCAGTACTTTCAGTACCTCGCCCAATACTGACCCACACACTACCAAAGGGTAAACCCCCCCCCCACACACACACACAACACCAAAGGGTAACCCCCCCCCAACACACACACACAACACCAAAAGGTAACCCCACACACACTTACCCTGAATTGGGAGATGTTTATTGATATCTCTCTTCACCTTTTCCCAATTATTTTTAAACTCCCTGTCCAAAACCTGGCCACTTCCTATTCCTCACAAGCTGCCCTTCAGATACTAAAGTTTACAACAGACCAAGCAGCAAGTTGCAACTAACACACCTGGTAGCATGAAGGTCTCATAAAACAGGTTGCTCATGCAGCCTCTTGCTCTCAGCAGCCTTAGACCAGCAGAAAGGCTCCGTATCTCAGTGGGGAGATTGGGTAGCTCCCACTTCAGAAGCACCACACTTACTGAAATGAGATAGACTCAAGAACAAGAGAAAAAGCCTCATTGACACTGTCCTTTTATTTTCCTGTGCTCATTGATTGGTGATGCACACTCATACCTTAACAAGTGAAGAGGAAAAACTCAAATGCACAAACCTGACTGCTGTGAAGGGCTACTCATAGCTGACAGTTTGGAAATACCAGAAGTTATTATGTACAAAGAACCCTCCAAAAGCAGCTTTTTTTTTTTTTGTGCTTCACTTGAAGACAACTACTGTCCTGCTCATCACTCTGCAGTTTCTCCCCAAGCAAAGCAGCACACAACAGATCAGCCAGAAAGTCCTCTCTGCCTTGAGCCTTGTATCTATGCCCTGCCATGGTAAAAACCCCACAGTTTTGTTAAATCTCTTTATTTATATTCTTCTTGTATCAAAACAGCTTCTTTTTTCAGTATAAAAAACACCCACATAACCTTTTGATCACACAAGGAACAGATTCATCCTGCTTGAGGAAAGACAGAGGGAAAGGAAAGAAAAAAAGTCAATGCTAAAAGGCAGCCCTGAGCTCTCCTACAGGCTGCCCTTGAGAGCGCTGAGGCTGGGAAGCAGCTGGGCTGCGCTCAGGCGCTCCTCAGCATTGGCCTTCCAGCAGCAGCTGATGATGCTCTGGAGCCTCTGTCCCACTGGGGACTGCTGGAAGACAGCAGCAGCCAGGGAGGGACGCAGGTTGTAGGCCACCACAGCGTAGAGCACATACTGCCGCTCACCCAGGTAGGGCTGCTCCCGCATCACCAGCTGCCAGAGGGTGATGCCAAACGAGTAGATGTCCGCTTTGGTCGTCACCCTCTCCCCTTTGAGGAGCTCAGGGGCACGGTGTGTGTACGTGCCCCCTTGCTGGCAGACGTGGGGGCTCTGGGACATGCTCTCCTCCAGTTTCTGGGAGCAGCCAAAGTCTCCGATCTTGCAGACTCCCTGCTCAGTGATGAAAACGTTTGCAGGCTTCAGGTCCAGGTGCACAATGCTGTGTGAGTGCAGGAAGGCCAAGCCGGTCAGGATGTCGCAGGAGTAGCACACAGTCTCCTCCGTGCTGAGAGCCTTCCTCCCACAGCCTCCTTCATCGCCCTCGCCCTGTCCCCACACGTCGCCGGTGCCATAGATGACGTGGTGCAGGGTGATGCTGCCCACGTACTCCATGATGACAGTGCCCAGGCTGTCCTGGCTGGCTGGGGCACAAGTGCTGGCAGCCACCACTCGCACCACGTTGGCGTGCTGCAGCCGGGCTACATTCAGCTCGGCCCAGAAGCTCTGCCGCGATGCCAGGCGGTTCTTGCTGCTCTTCTTCACCTGCTTCACGGCCACGGTTGCGCCGCGGTAGGTGGCTTTGTAGACAGACCCAAAGCCCCCAGAGCCCAGGAGCTGCAGCAGGCAGAGCTGCTCCCAGTCAATGGAGCACCAGGCCAGGCGTGAAGGCAAGCGGCGAGTCCTGCCTGAAGGAGCTCCCTGCAAGAAGCTTTTGCTGTCGTTGCCAGGGGTAATTAAGGGGCTGCTGCAGGGTCTGAGATCCAGAGATGGGGAAAACTCCAAAGGAAGAAAGCAGTTAAGAGGGATAGGAGAGGGCATAATAAGGTGGAAAAAAGACAAGAGGCACTTACTGAGACAGGAGACTGGAAAACTACCCTGACAGAAAGGACTCCAGAGGACCTTCCAAAGCCTTTTATCTCCTATTCACCATTCTCCCCTCCCATTCCCAAATGAACTGCATCTGTCACAGGCAGCTGAACCCAGCTGGGCTCACCTGCAAACATTCTTCTCCAATCCTGAAGTAAAACTCTAGAAAGTCGAGGCAAATGGAGAGGGACTTTTTATGAGGGCATGTGATGATAGGACAAGGGGCAACAGTTTTAAACTAGAGCATAGTAGATTTAGATTGGGCATTAAAAAGAAGTTCTTTTCTACAAGGGTGGTGAGACCCTCTAACAGGTTGCCTGAGAGGTTGTGGAGGCTCCAGGCCAGGTATGATCTCCTGACCAAGCCTGAACTCAGCCAGTCAGTGAATCAGTGATGGAGATCTCAGGAACTGGGACTTAGGACTGTTAGGAGGAATTTGTCACACTGCTCACCAGGGAGCAAACCTGGACCAGAAGTGAGGGAAATTTGGGTTATCAGCTGCCAGGACAGAACAGATAGGCTTGGAAAGGATGAGATCAGTAGGTGCTAATGTGCATCATAGGAGTTGGTAAGGAGTTAGAGGTGCCAGAGAGCCTCTCAGTGGCCCTGGGTGGGGGACAACACAAGGCTCCTCTCTCTTTGATCCTCCCGGAAGGGTCCCTTAGCCCTGGACTCCTCTGATGCCTTCACACCCTGCAAACTTGCTGTTGCAAAGCACAAACCAGCCAGGTGGCTGCCTGCTGCTAGGGACAGATACCTGGCTGGAGGCACTGCTCAGCAGCAGTGCTGCAGGGGTGCTTTGAGGTGGGGGAGACCAAAGGAGCTTAGTGTCCTGTTAAATACACAGCGAAGGAAGCCACGGAGACAGCAGGTGTTTGGCACTCTGGTTTTATGCTTGCAGGCAAAAGTCTTCACTTCCAGTCTCTGCAAACAACGTTTTCTAGGCTGGGAAGTTGTGATGGACATGTAAAGGTGCAGGAAGCAGATGAAGCTGTACTGGAGAGAGAAAGGAGTTTTAATGCCTGTTTTCTGAGTGCTATTAACTCTTGTGTGGAGCTCTGTACTAATGAGTATGTAAAAGCAGCAGGGAGATATCTCTGCTATATATTTCAACCATCTTATGGCAGAAGTGCACTTGATACAAACCTGTTTTCACCAGGTTAAGGTGGCAGGTAGAGTTCAAAGGGAAAGTTGGCTGAGGGAGAAGAGTAGGTTGAAGGAGCACATCTGGAGGCTGTGAATTTATTGCCTTTATCCTTAAGTTTAGATTCTGGTAGCTTGTCTCAAGGTGCTCTTTTAAAATTGTGCTATTGATCTATAGCAGCAGTGTCCCAGGTTGTTATTCCTGGTCCCCCTTAGTCAGTGGTGGGCACTGAGACCCCAGGAAATGAGCTGTGAAACCTCACCTGCCTCACCAGTGCCTCCAGTTCAACCCTCAGGGCACTCAGGTAAGGAGAGCCTTTGCTTCATGCTCTTGAGCTCATGGAGTAACCTCAGTGGGAAGAAAAAAGGCATCAAGCAGCTGTTTGGCAACGTGTTTGAAACTTGATCTTCTAATTTATAAACTAGGGCTTAACCTTTTAAAATGTTTATTATGATGATGATGTCTCTCAGCAGTAAAACAGCATCACAGCTCTTGCAGACCTATTTGTTCTTTGCATTTGGGTTTACCACTGGCTGCTTTAATGAAAACTTGCCTGTGTTTGCTATTCCAAGGTGTCATTTGTCTCACCAGAACAACCAAACTCTGAAATGTGAACTAGATTCTTTTCTGGCTTGTGCTTGTAGTTATTAAAAAAAAAAAAAAAAAAAAAGGGGTTCAACAACCAGTGAGCTGTCTTCAGAGTCACAGATTGGTAGGGTTTGGAAGGCACCTATGAAGATCATCTCATAGAATGGTAAGGTTGGAAGGGACCTCAAAGATCATCTAGTTCCAAGCCCCTGCCATAGGCAGGGACACCTCTCACTAGTACAGGTCACTCAAGGCCTCATCCAACCTGGCCTTGAACACCTCCAGGGAGGTTGTGGAGCACAGAAGACCTCCCTGGGCAACCTGTTCCAGTGTCTTACCACCCTCACTGCAAACAACTTCCTCCTAACATGCAGTTTCAATCTCCCCTCTGCCAGTTCAAAACCATTGCCCCTTGTCCTGTCAAGGACCTTGTCAATAAGTCCCTCCCCAGCCTTCCTGTACCCCCCCTTCAGATCCTGGAAGGCTACTCTAAGGTCTCCTGGAAGCCTTCTCCTCTCCAGGCTGCAGAGCCCCAACTCTCTCAGCCTGTCCTCACAGCAGAGCTGCTGCAGCCCTTTGAGCATCTTGGTGGCCTCCTCTGGACCTGCTCCAACACTTCCATGTCCTTCCTGTGCTGGGGGCTCCAGAACTGCACACAGGACTGCAGCTGGGGTCTGAGGAGAGCAGAGCAAAGGGGCAGAATCCCCTCCCTTGCCCTGCTGCCCACACTGCTCTTGCTGCAGCCCAGCACTCGGTTGCTGTCTGGGAGCAAATGAGGAGACAATTTTTAGGTGACTTCAGTGAGTCTGGGAGATTTGTTTGTGTTTGTCATTAAGGTATTTGATATTCCTTTGTTAGAGCTTGGATGTTTATGGCATGCCCCTTCCCCACACCAAGCCTGGGCTTTATTTTCATTTTCCATGTCAGTAGCTGTGAGGGAACTTCAGGATTTACCCCTGACCATGTGTCTAACCACACAACACACAGGCAGGAAGCCAGAGATGAGCTTCGTTCGGGTGACACAGCCCACGGCACGTCTGCTGAAATTCTATCTACTACTACACAAGGGTTGCTGACAAACACCTTCCCTGCAGCAGCCTGTGTGCCCCTTAGATAAACTGCTGCCTCTTGTAGATTAAGCAGGGGTTTGGGAGAAACTCTTCCACCTTGCCTGGCTATCCACAGGCTGTGTTAAGTAGGAGATACCTTTACAGCCCACAGGGTTCGTTTTGGACGTGTCATGGCACCACAGACTTGTTTTGGTTGGAAAAGACCTTGAAGATCAAGTCCAACCATTATCTAACTCCACCAAGTCTGGGGCTAAGCAAACAAAAATCCTTGGTTTTTCAGCTGCTCCAGGTTGGGTTGCTACCCTCCCATCCATCCCTCCATGCACACGCACATCCATCTACACACACATCAGCCTGGGCCACGTGCTGCTCTTCAGAAACTGAGTATCCAGCTACTCTGTGTTATTTCAGACATCAAGCAGAGATCTGACTGATTTCTGTGGCAGCAACACCCAAACCATTGTTCTGCAGACTGTAGCTCAGTGCAGCAGGACAATCAGTGCCATGGGAAAACTGGTGAGGATCAATGGGAATGTTTTCCAGCCCAGCTCCAGGGTGATTTACCATCACCCTGCTCCTGGAGAGCTCAGCTAACGTCTCTCCAGTCTCCTCTGGGGCAAACTGGCTTTGTAGGGGGTGACTTTATGACACAAAGGTTGTGGGATGATGATGATGACACTGAAGAAAATAGCTGCTAATTATGTTAAACACTTATTTCTCTGAAAAATGTTCATTTCTTGAGGACACACAGAGCACCACTGCCACAAATAAATGTGGTTGTATAAAAACAGGGGGCAAAATGTTTCACCTTTAGGAGGAGCCATTTATGCTGAATGACCTGGGCTGTAGCACTCAGTTAGGAGCTGGAAATTGCTGCTGCAGGGGGTCTGTTATTTTCCACATCCCCATCTCCACTGCTGTGGGTTTGCTGAAGGCCCCAGCTCACAGTGCCAAGCAGCAGCTCACCCCCCACTGCACTTCTCAAACGCCCATTTTGTAGCAGAGGTTATCTCACTGTCCTGCTCGCTGCCTGTTTGTGACCGCCAGCCCTTGCTGTGCCAGCTGCACCGACACGCAGGGAAACTCAGCTCCTATCTGACTTGAACCCAAACGTTGTGATTTGCAAAGTGGGGAAGCCAGCAGCACACAGCTGCTCAGTCTTTGCTAGTCCAGCAGCAGCTCTGCACCACATTGGGATCTCCCTGACAAAACCCAGATATTCTTCATCCTAGGGCATGCTGAGCCGTGGGAAGGAAAAGGAGAGGGAAGCTGGAATAGTCCTTCTCTTCCACTGCTGGAGGACAGCAAGACAAGGTGTAGAGGAAACCCAGGGGCCACTTTTCTGTCTTTTCTTATGCAAGTTTTGGAAAGGGCTGGCAGCAGAAGGGCAGATGCCCATGGCTCTGAATTTACCAAGCTCTGGAGGGACTGCACCATGAGATCTGTGGATGTAACGCCAGTGTGATCCATGCAACCACATCCCCCTTATTACAGTTCCCAGGGGGTGTCTGTTTGGAAGAGATGTTCATCCAGGAATGGTGGGCAAGACCAGCTAAGACAGCAACACCATGGAGTGGTGTTCTCTCAGGGCAGAGGGAGAACAAATGATTTTGCAGAGTATTTCATAGCTTTTGACTCTCAATACAAGGCCAATGCACTACCTGTGACACAGAGGCAGTGAGCTCAGAGGAAAGGCACAGGGATCACAACCAAGGGAAAATGTCTGTGTGCAGAGCAAGTGAGAGCCAACAGCTCTCTGTAATAACCATTTCTCTCAGACTGGGTTACAGCAAGAAGTCTAGACCTGAGAAAGAGAGGAACCCAAAAGCAGGATACAGACAATGCTGAAGATGGTACAAGGTATGTCCCCAAACCCAGTGGAACGTGGACTCTGGTGAACAGCCTAGGCCAGGCAGCAACTGTGTGCAACAAGCAGCTTTTGCAGGTGGGAGCAGGCTGTGCTGCACCCATGAACTGGTCAGACTTCTTCAGCAGTGTCAGGAGCAGACAGGAGATCTCTGGGGTCAAAGCAACAGAGCTTCTCTGGCAAGGATTAAAGGAATGGATCAGCTCTCTTAAAAGGACAGACTGAGGGAACTGGGGCTCTGCTGCTTGGAGGAGACCGAGAGGTGACCTCATATGTGCAGGGTGAGTGCCAGGAAGCTGAAGCCAGGCTCTGCTGGGTGATCCCTAATTACAGGACAAGGGGCACTGGGTGGAAGCTGAGGCATAGGAAGTTTCATTTAAGCATGAGGAGGAATTTTTAACCTGTGAGAGTGACAGAACACTGGAACAGGCTGCCCAGGGTGGGTTGTGGAGTCTCCCTCTCCGGTGGTATTCAAAACCCACCTGGATGTGTTCCTGTGTGTGACCCTGCTCTGGCAGGGGTGTTGGGCTGGATGAACTTTGGAGGTCCCTTCCAGCCCCTAACATTCTGCAATTCTATTTGCAAGAGACAGCCCACGTGTGCCCAGCAGGTGCCAAGCTCTGTGGTTTGTCCTGCCAGGACTTGGGTTAATCTAAGGTGGTGGAGAAGCACTCACTCAGGTCTCACAAGTCAGCATTCCCCCTCTGGACACCCCAAACTCACCTTCCAGTGCCTGACAGTATTTCAAAGCGCAATCTGATGGCAAACTCAAGTTGCTCCCTTCAGTTCAGATCTGCCTTTTTCACAGCCACAGGAGCTCCTTGGAAGGTTTTGTGAAAAGCTGACATTTTCCCAGTCACAAATGAGAAAAGTTCCACCTCTGCCAGCACTGAGCAGCTGCAGCCAGCAGGGCTGGGTGTACTCTGCAGCCACTTGTGGTAGTCAACCCCCGATCACGCAGCTCGAAGAGGACCTTATTGAAATGCCAGGCACCCATCATTCATTAACTAAAACCATTCTGTAATTTTATTGATATATTTTGTGGAGTTCACATTTTTTTTTTTTTGTAGTTTTTGTTTTTTTAACTTTTTTGTACAGCAAACATAACACTGTAGGCCACAAGAAGCTGCAGCACTATTGTTTAATAGCAGCAAGGTATATTTTATAATCAGGGTATGTGGACAATAAATAGTCTGTTTCTTTGGATGTGAATGTTTAAAATGAAGTTCTCTGCTGCAGCTTCATAATGTGATTGCTATTTTACAGAGCTTATACACAAAAATATATATGCAATCTTTTTTTGTCTATATTTTATACAAATACAACAGTAGTTTGTGAATACATTTTAAAGTACATATACATGATAAGCAACTCAAATTTCCCATATCACAGGATAGCAAATTTTAAATGCAAGAAACATATACAAATTCAGTCTGGAATGCAGGGTTTTGTGTTCTTTTTTTTTTTTTCTTTTTCTCTATTTTTGACTCAAAACTTTTCTCTTTAAAAACCTTTTAGCATACAAGTCCAAACAAATTTTATTCCCCCCCCCCCCCCCCCCCC
>WBNM01005224.1:53692-95669 GCA_013399055.1 Ramphastos sulfuratus
TTTTTTTTTTCTTTTTTTTCCCCATTTGTTTATTTGTTTCTATGGGTAAAAATACATCTGAATGAGACAGGGAGGTTTGTAGCACCATGAGAGGAGTTGTATCCCAAGTTACATTAGCAGCATGATCCAATATAACAATATTGCAGGAGTGTTTCTGAGGAGATAAACATTCACTCTGGTTCAACTGTACCACTGAAGCTTATACTGAAAAAAGTGTTTACATATGATTAGCAAGAGTTCTGTGTCACTTCCAGGGCTAGATAACTGTTATCAAAAGACACTGCCTTCCAACAAAAGTAAGACACCCTTATTGCATGAAAGCTTTGGGACCATCCCAATGTGTTTTGAACTACTTGGAGGTTGAGTGTGATGCTAGGAGGGGCTGTGGTTTTATCTGTACACTGATGCAGGATGGGCAGCTAAGCCTATATGGTTTACTACATAGGAGATAAGTACATTTATTTCAGAGGCTTATCTATAGCCTGAGAAGAATACAGGGCGAGCTGCTAAACCAGTGTATGAGACAGACATAATGAAGGATGCAATCCTGCTCCCCTCCACCTTGACAGGTGCAGGAATCAGGCCCTAAGTTTGACTTCAGACAGCAGCATAGTGATGGTAGGATATGATCAGAAACCAAACTGGTATCAAATACTGCATGTTAAAATGTTTTGGGTTTGTTGGTTTTTTTTTTTTTTTTGCCATAGTTTACCATCCAGAACTCCAGAGAACACAGTTTGCAACTGGTGAGGACAAACTCCTAATTGTTTGGTGGTTTGTTTTTTTTTTGTTTTTGACTGGTATTCATAATGGCAGTAGAAGACAGTGTAGTTTGAAACATGTAAACCTAGTAAAAACCATTGTAAAACCCTTAAGAAAGACACACTGGTTCTGTGCAATAGAGCAAATTGATAAGAACAAAAAACACTGTAAAAATGTACCTGTTTAAAATTACAATGTCTACCTTTTGTTTTTTTTTTCTTGTACACAAAGCATTATACCAAAGGCCTACGTATATGTAATCTAATGGCACTTGAAACAAATTATAATAAAAGGTTTTTTATAATTATAAAAAAAAAAAAAAGCATAACCTGTAAGAAATTTTCTTAAAAGGTTTAGGTTTTCTTTCTTTTTTTTTTTTCTTTTTTCTTTTCTGTTTTTGAAAGTGCTATATCTTGTAATATGTGTAACATAAGAGGTTGACCAAGCTTTTATTTTAAAAAATATTGGCCTATAATACAAGTTTAGCTCACTAGGCAAAATGATCCTGAAAATATGTACTCTTAACATTCATTATTAGCTTAATAAAGCAATCAGCTCTGGCTCATGTTTCAGTCAGTATGTGGTTTTTAAAAACCTCTACTGCCAAATTAACAATAAAATCACTCTATCCCACAATTTACTACTAAATAAAGCACAAGCAACAAGTACACAAAAAAATATATATATATATATAAAAAAAAAAGAACCCCAAACCAACAGAAAAAAACCAAAACACCCTCAAACCAAAACAACAACAAAATAAGCCTTACTAGAAGTTTAGAAGTTGCACAAAGAGTGGTGCACAATCAGCCAGCCCTCCCCTTCCCCACTCCCTCCCCCCAAGAACCTGCCTGAAATGGGGCAAATAGGGTCTAAAAACTGAGAGTTTAGTAGTGGCCAATGCTGCCTCTGCCTAAGTGATCTGGAAAGCACTCAGTGGTGGGCGTATTGCTTCTTGTCAAGTCTGCTTCCACCTTACCCTACATCCTAGTTCAGTGGCAAACCCACTGAAACCCTGACTGAATGAGGTTCAATATCTTGTCTGAGGTCCCTGTTTCTCAAGTGAAATGTCTGTCTGACTCCAAGTGAAATGTCAATCCCCTTTGGGAAGCTAAGGCACGAACAAAGGAGTAAGGATTCTGGCTACACACTCAGAAACGGGTCTTGGCAAAGCCTCCTGTTGGGTTCTGTGTTTTTAATGAAGTCTAATTGGCAACTGAGACTGATCAACAGCCGCTGCAGGCCGGAGATGTGTGTGCCAGAGGCTGCCCGGCCACGCTGCTGGGCTGGCTGCAGGATGCTGAGCACTCACAGCTCTCCTTTCCCACAGGGACTGGGGTTGGACTCGATGAACAGGTTGCCTGCCCAGGGAGGTTGTGGCTGCTCCCTCTCTGGAGGTGTTCAAGGCCAGGTTGGATGAGGCTTTGAGAGACCAGTTCTAGTGGGAGGTGTCCCTGCCTATGGCAGGGGGTTGGAACTGGATGAGCTTTGAGGTTCCTTGCAACCTAAACCATTCTGTAATGGTTTATGTTGGATTTTTTTAATGGATCTCTGGGGGTCCTTTCCAAGCCCTAGCACTCTGACTCTGTGACTCCAGGCGGGACATAACCCACTGGAGGAATTAAGTCCATTTCCCTTCAGCTCAGACTGGTTGAAAGGGCTGAGAATAACCCCGAGTTCTTCCTAGCTGCGTTACGATTGTTGGTTTGAACTAGTTACATTTGGTTGCATTTACCTTGTGCTCTGTTCATCTGTTATTTTTTCTTTCCTTTAGAAAGGTGAAGAGAAAAAAAAAAGGGGGAGGAAAAAGGGGAAAAAAAAAAGCAATATTGAACAAATCATTCAACTAAAGATGTGAGTAAGCGAGCAATCTGTTTCACAGAAACCAGAGGAAGCAGTCATGAAGCAGAGCTAAAAGCCCCCTTTGAGATAACATGCTCCTAAACTCAAAATCCAGGAGGAGTTTTGCAAAATTAAAAAAAAAAAAAAAAGGTATTTTCCTTGTTTTTTTAATGCCTTTGGAACACACAAAACACATTTATTAAAAAAAAAAAAAGTTATCTTTCAGTAATAAAATTTAAATACACATAATGTATAAAATAGTAAAAACTACACCTGCATATTGCTCCTAGAATTAAAAATAAACCAAAACCACCCAAAAAAAGTAGGAGCTACTGATAAAACATCTGGAGCATGAGCTCCTTAAATGGGAGCAACTTTTGTTTCTGTGAAGTAGAGTTAGTTTAACCACTTAAAACCTCGGATGGAGCCTGATTATTGTCTGAGAGATATTAAGGTACTTGATTGCTGGTTTTTTTTTTAATTCCTTGTACAAAAATGACAAGGAAAAGGTTACTGCTGAAATGACAGCAAATCTGGTTTGCTTCCATGCATCACAGGGGTGGGGGCATGTGTGTGGGGGTTATATATATATTTATTTTTTTTTTCCTCTTTTGGTTCTTAAGGGGTTGGGGAATAGTAATATATTGCATTAGGTAAAAGTGGTGTAAGCAATATGCTTTTACTTCACTCCTAAGAGTCCTGTCTTTAAATCTTGGCAACGGGCAAAAAGTCCCCTAACCAAGTACCCAGGTGTAGAAAGTGTGATCAACATCTAAATTGTTGCTTAGGAGGACATAACACACCATGTAACACAAATGAAAAGATCATTCCAATGAAAAAAAAAAAAAACAAAAAAAAAAAACCCCCAAAAAAAACAAACCAAAAAACACGGACAAAAAAAAAAACAACCCACAAAAGGAAAAAAAAAACAAAAAACCAAAAAACCAACCCCAAGAAGCAAACTGATTATTTGCAAATTTACATTCACTTTCTGACTGCACACTAGGTTGGAACTGAAAATAGACACACACTTACTGGCTGGACTTAATCCACCCTTCGGCGGTGGCAGCTGGGTGAAGACTGATGCCTACAAATGCGAATACACTACTGGGAGGAGATTCCTATGCAGTTCTCTTTCTAGGCTACTTAAAAAAAAAAAAAAACAACAACAAAAAAAACCAACAACCCCAAAACAAAAAAAAAAAAATCAACCAAAGAGCAAGTTAAGAAGTAAACAAACAAACAAAACCCCCAAACAACTGCGACAGAAATCCTCTGCACTACTACATCGCAACACTTTTCTGTTTCAAGATTGGTTTTGCCTCTTTTCCCTCTACCAGAGACATGAAAGCACAGCAAACAACAACACAGTTCCAAATTCAACTTGAAACCTTTGTCATCATTTAGGCAAGCAGAGATTTCTCTGTTAAAATTCTCTCCAGCCACGGTTTTAAAGAATTAAACTAAATTTTTTTTTCTTTTTTTTTTTTTTAAAATCTGTCATAGGCCACACAAAACAAAACAAAAAAAAATTAATTAAGCCAGAAAGTGGCAACATTCTTAACACCTTTTGTACTGACTTCAATACAAGTCAAAATGCTCTATGTACATGTGTGTATATATGTATATATGGGTTTCTATATATACACACACAGAGGGTTCAGAAAAAAATCTGAATTTTACATTTTATTTATAAAATTTCAATTTGTCATCACAGAATAGATCAGAGGTGTCATCAGCTGGGAAGAGGATTTGGTTGGAAATGGACTAAAGAGTATTTCCCCCCCCCCCCCCCCCAAAATCTTCAGGAATCTTTAACCTGATGTAGTCCCTGCTCATTGTGTGTGTGTATGGGTGTTGGACTAGATCATAGAATCATAGAATGGTTGAGGCTGAAAGGGACCTCAAAGATCATTCAGGTCCAACCCCCTGCCATAGGCAGGGNGGGTAAAAAAGGATTTTAAAACAACAACAACAAAAATTTTAAAGGGCTCAGTGTTGAGAGTTCTGCTTGGGATTAAACTTTCTACCGAAGATTTTAAATGTGTCACTTGGCAGTGAAAAAATGAAACCAATACAATGAGACTTTAAAAAACAAACCAAAAAACACCACCCCACCCCACCCCCCAAAAAAAACAACCAACAAAGTAAACACAGCTGAGAATAAAAACACTTTCAAAACATTAAAAAAAAAAAAAAAGTTAATTTAGATTTCTTACTGGCTTCATGAGATTGGTACTGTACAAAAGCAGAGAATTTATAATGTCTTCTTGTAGGCACTAAGTTAAAAATGGTCACCTAAGGCATTTCTACAAATAGACAGCAAGGAGCCAGCTTTGTACATCCTACTGGAAAGCTTGATGAAATCGTGGGAGGGTGGTGGTTGTGCTTAGACTGCTTGTGAAAGCTGCTGACAACGAGTGCAGAGACCCAAGCCCTATACTATTGCTAGGATCTTGTGGATCCTGGGTTTGCGGTGGAAGCTGAGCCATAGAAGAATGTGCCTCCTCCTGCGTGTAGCTCATGCCCAGGTTCCCCACCGACACGGAGGGGTTGTAGGGAGGGCCGTTGACAGGGATGAAGTTGAACAGCTGCGAGAAGTCCAACGATGGGGTGTTTAGAGGTTCGCTGATGGGAACGGAGCCCTTGGAAAGGGAAACCTCCCCAGACCCATCATCTAGCGGCCCCACTTGTGGATCCAGACCTAGTTTTGATGAAGACGCTTGCGAATCCTGGGAGGAAGAAGGCATACCACTTTGCAACTCCATTAAGTAACTTTCGATTTCCCCTTTCAATGGCTGTTCTTTCTCAGGCATAGAAATTGCGTATGAGGTAGTACCGAGCGGGTATTTCAACGATAGCTGGTGAGAAGGGTGGACAGACTCCATGTCTATGGGACAAGGCATTCCCAACGGCAGCGATGTGGCAACCATTTGGTGTGCAGACGCAGAACTCTGCATAGACTGAATCTGAGTGTTGTAGAGATTTAATTGCAAAGTGTTTGTAAATGGCTTTGATGTCAGTTCACTGGAAGGTAAAGACATCACTGGAAGCAGCTCATCCTTAATAGGCACAGAAACGTTGCAGGTAAAGGGATCTAGAAGGTCCATTGGCTCTGTTTTGACCTTCAAAAGTTCTTGGTTGTGACTCTTCTTCATGTGGCGCGTGAGGTGATCCTTCCGCCCGAATCTCTGTGCACAGTACTGACAGAGGAAGTCCTTTCTTCCAGTGTGCACTACCATGTGTCTGCGGACATCCTTGCGGGTGTAGAACCGACGGTCACAGTGTTCACACTGGTGCTTCTTCTCCTTCACCCCACCCGACGACTTGCCCGCGTGCGTCTTCAGGTGCTCCAGCAGCACCCCCGTGCTCTCGAAAGTCTGCAAACATACCTTACAGGTGAGGTCGCCGCTGGTGGCCGCGTGCAAAGCCAGGTGGCGTTTGAACCCCAGCTTGGTGTTGTAGTTCTTTCCACATTCTTCACACTTAAAGGCCTCTTTGTTGGGATTGTGTGTATGGAGGTGATTCTTTAGGTGATCTTTGCGGTGAAACATTTTCTCACAATAATTACACTTGTGGGTTTTCTCAGGAGAATGAGTAGCCATATGCCTTTAAACACAGATATATTCTGTAAGTAATTATTTTGATCAAAAGACACCCGTGCTCATTTTCTCTTTTCTTTTAATGGCAGCTAAAGACTACACTACTAAGGGCTGCTTTGCAACACAACCTTCTTTTTTTTTTTTTTTTTAACTGAAAGCACAATGCTACAAAGAACAGTTTGACAAATTTAAATATAGCCAACCGCGAGCCATTTCTCTTAACTCCACACTTTAGCTTTGGTGGGTTTTAGCTACTGTAACAGGGGTAATATGGGCAAGCATGAAAGTACTCATGTAAAAGTCCATAGCCAAAAAAAATTTTCAGTCCATACTTTTTTTTTTTCCCTCTCTCTCTCACTCTCGTGACAATTCCTTATACAAACAAAAATTCTACACTCATTAAAAGTAAGAAACGAAACAAAACAAAACAAACAAACAGAAAACAAAAGCAGAAAACAAATTAAGAAACGAAATCAAACGACATTAGCTTGCAAACTTAGGTAATTTAGGATGCTAGAAACAATCCAATGGCTACTTTTAATTAACACATCCTCTCTGCAATCAGCTGAAGGCGTACACAAATATATACTTTTACACGGCTTAACACGGCCAACATAAAATAGATAATATAATCTGAAAGATAAATAGAGTTTAATACCTTAGTAATTTGTACTTAGAAACAAAGGCCTTGGTGCAGTCTTGTTGTGTGCACTTGTAGGGCCTCTCTCCTGTGTGAGAGTATGAGTGAACCTTTAATTTCTCAACACTGTTAAAGGCCTTGTCACACAGTTGGCAAGGAAAGTTTTTTCTTGGTTTGGTTTCACCACGCTTACGTTTCCCTGAAGGGACTTTCTGGGTATCTCTTACTTCTGACAAATCACCAGGAATGACAGTGGCCATCGCAGCCTAAACCAGGCCTTCTTGTTGGACACTTGGGAATTGCCCAACTCCACTAAATGATTTAGCTTTAGATGGCTTCTCAAGTTTCATGTGGTCGTAAAAGAAAGCAAAAGGGGACTGGAAAAAAAAAAATAAGAAACAACTAGTTTGTAACTAAACTTAGGATTTGATGTTTACTTGCTATGTGATGCTTCTGAATAAAACTTAAAAATAAAATTAGGTTCAGCTGGTCTAATGTAATACCTGCAGGTTTCTTTACACTGTTTGCTGCAACTCTTTTAAAACACATTGCTCAGGATGAACAGATCCACATATGCCCTGAAATCACACCTCGCAGCTTTCCCCTCAAGCACTGATGGAGAGCAGTTTCTCTCAGGTTACTACGGGAGGCATCAGCAAAGGGCAGACCTACCCAGACAGCTTTGGCAGCTTCGGATTTCAAAGGGACTAAATCCCCACCTGCGGTGTTTGCACAGACACGCACGCACGCACACACACGGTTAGCAAAGTGAAAACCTGGAAGCCTCAACATGTCTGAAAACCTGCGTGAAAAGTGGCAGTACCCATGCTGGCAGTTTGGGGGGAGGGCAAAGCTCCTGTTCCTGTGGTTCCTGCACATCTACTCTAATAAAATGTACACAATGATTGCCAGTGCCAGGTGAAATCCTGCTGTAAACTTACCCTCTTCTACTGCTCTGCTTGATATGTTGATGACAGAAACCCCTGACTAGAGGTATATTAAATAGATCAGGGTTTTATTGAGACCCCCACCCTCCTCATGCTACCCTGCAAGAGGTAGGGGCTGTAAGTGTTCAGATTGTGGCTAGGTCAGGATGAAGGCTCTTAGCCCTGCTGGGGCATTGCAATCTGTAAGCTAAACCAGAGGCGTTCAGCTAAAGGAGCTGCCTGATGCTCGTGTCTGACTTGTGACAGAACAGCTTTAAATTCGTCATCTGGTAACATCTAGCAGCAACTGGGCACCTACCATTACAGGGCAGTCAACAGCCCTCCTTTGTCAGGGGTAGCTGACAGCTTTTTCTCATCAGAAGAGCACAGTTGCTACTGGAGATATCCAAACCCAGTGCTACCTGTTGCAGGAAGGGTTGAGTCTGAGCATCAGGGGCAAGGAGGAGGAGGGCAGGAGGTCAACACTTGACACAAGCATTTGGTGGGGCCGGAAAGCCCCAAAATTCTGCCTCCAAAGTGGCACACCAACCCCTTACCCTACTGTCACAGCTCACAGCTGCTGTCCACTGCAGCCTCTGCTGGGGCAGCCACTCAAGAGGTGGATGGGCTGGGCAGCACTGAGGTTGGGGCTCAGCGGCTGGCAGCCCCCACAGCCCCCAGCAGCAGGGCAGGGGAAGGCAGCAGCTGCTGGGACAGGTGGAACTGGGTGGCTGGGAGCAGGGCAGGCAGCACCAGGCTGCAGCTGCTCTCCATTCTAACACCACTCCCTCGATAATCCAAAGGGATTCATCCCCGCTGGCAGTGAGGGGAGTCTGAGTAGCTCCTGGGCTCAGCTCTCCTCTCTGCACCCCAGAGGCTCAGCAGAGATGGAGGAAGCCAAACACTCACTCCCGAGGGGAGAGCAGTGCCCAGGCACAAGGGGCCAAAACTGCACACTCCTTGCAAGAGCCCCAGAGTGGCCCTGAAAGGCAGAGAGAAGAAAGGAAGGTCTGCTCAGGAAGGGCAGGAAGGGGTGAGTGGGATGCACCTCTGTAATGTCTGTGTTTTATGAAATCTTCAGCCTGACATCTCCATTAGAAACATGTACAGAGTATGTCTTTGGCGATGCCTCTTCCTCCCTCCCCGGAACTTCTCCCTTGTCTTTCCAAGAGGAGAGAAGCAGTGGCACACCAAGACAGAAATCTGCTGCCTTTCAGCCCTGAACTCTTTGAGTGGCAGGTCAAACAGGGCTAGGAGCTTTGTAAAGCCACCTTTACTCCCCTAGATTTTCTGTGGAACTGCTAACCTCTCTAGAGATACCCAGCCACAGAAAAGGTGCTTCTTTAAGGGCTTAGGATTTCAGATTGGTCTTGGGCTCATTCCCACTCACAGGACAAAGCCTGGAGACATCAGTTCCATGAGTGGGAACAACACACAGGCCTTCAGAGTATCAGCTTAATTTTAGTTTGTGTCTCCTAAATCGACTATCCAGTTCATAAGTGAAAAATTGAACAGTTGTTAGGAGACTTGGGAGCAGTAATTTTCCACAACAGCAGTAAATGAGGACCACTTCCAATGACTTCAATGAAGCCACCAATGTGACCAGAAGGAGGGTCAGAGTTGTGCTGTATTTGTGGAATTCAAGATTTCTTTCAATATACACCTTAATCAGAATCTGGTAATAAACTTAACTTTGCTTTCCCCTAAATGAACACACTCTGCATATTGGCCTGAATAAAGAATGAAGTCCTGGTTTAGCCTCATCTCTCCTGACAAACGAAGTTCAGGGGGAGAAACAGAAACTCCGAGCTTAGATAGGGCCTGATCTATACCACACGGGCACCTGTAAGAGACCCTCCATGCCCAGCCAGTAGCTGTGGCCTTCACTGCAGTCTCGATGGGGTAAAAGTGGGGCCAAGACCCCTCTGCCCTCCCTGCCAAATCCACGCCTAGCCCAAAACAGGGCAGCGTTAGCAGCAAAGAACAGGGGAGCTACCTGCCTCGATAGCCTGCTGCAAGGGTTAGAGTGTGGTTAGCGTGATCATGCTGGGGCCAGAGCTCAGCAGCAAGTGCCCACCTGGTGGCAAGGGAAGCAGGCACTGCTGGCAGGACACAGATAGGGACAACAGGCAGGACTAGGATGGGGCTTCAGAGCCAGGAAGGTGCAGGAAGCACTGCAAAGCCATTGGGAATAGCTAAGGGCACAGGGACAGGGATGAGCTGGCAATGCTGGGAGCAGGTGGGGAGGTACAGGACATGCATCAAGCTGGGGAGATGCAGCACGTTAGGCCATGCAGAAGGGCGATATGCAGGGTCTGATGTGAAGTCCAAAGCAGTGCTTGTGGAACAGCATACAAGGCTTAACTGTTAAATTCACAACTCTGACACCTTCTCACTCCTTAACACAAAGATCACACCTCAGGCTGGAGGCCATCCTATACACAGGCCAACAGAACACTACTGTCATCTCCAAACTCCAGCTAACCTAGCTGCTGTATATCAGAAGTTACTCAGAACATTCACACAGATGAATAATTCAGGTTTTGTTTGTCTCTGATCGAAACTAATTAAGCTGATTTTGAACTCTCTGTAAGTGTCCTTCAAATTGCATCACTAGAATAAATATTGTGTGGATCCAGTCTTTGACAATGACAGTATTTTATAGAGAAACAAGTATGTCCTATCACCTCGGTACCATTTCTAACAGATGAGGCAATTAAGAACTTTAGTATTGATCTCTGAATAGCAAATAACCACTTTTTTTTTTTCCCTTGTGGATATATAGACTGAGCAATGGAGGTTAAACTTTAAAAACCACTGATCCTCAAATATTACACTTTCCAAAGACCAGCTGAAAGAATTTTATGAGTAATATTGCCTGTTTGTGTCTCAACATATTATCACTTAAAATCCTCATTCTTACTGGTGCTTTCACAACTGCAGGATGAATGATTATATGCAGTATCAAATATAGCAAACACATTACACAAAAAAGCTCGTTTATACTACTACTTTTAAAGAAGCATATACTTAAGAGAAGGATTAAAGCAGCCTCTGTTCAATGCACACCTGATGTTTGCCCACTAAAGTCCTCAGATTTTGGTCTTAACCAGTTCCGCTGACTCTTCTTGGAGGAAACCAGAATCCAGTACTTCCCATTTTTACTGGTCTGAAAAACAAAAGGAAGAATGGACTAGACTCCAGCAAAACCAGGATGCTCAGAGAGGCTGGGATCTGGCAAGACTGGGGGTTGGAAAGAAATTGGAAAGGAAAAGTTAAAAGGGAGAGATCCAACCCATGCACAGAACATTCTGGACTGTTAAGGACAAACTGGAGGAAATCAATTGTTCTTGCATTGCCAGCAGCAGTGGTGCACTTCAGTTGGCAGGATACTTACATCATTTCAACACTGTGCTGGACAGTGACAAAGAGATAAAATTAGATAAAAAGCAAAGGAGTTTTCAATAAAGTTAAAAATGAAACAAACAAAAATCCACAGACCACAAATCATTTAGGAATAGCAGCAAAAGGTGTGAAACGCTGGGCTCAGACTTGAGTTTCTTAGAAAGGACTGAATAAGAGAAGATTTCTGGATTAAGCCCAACTTTACTATAACCTAATGCCTTCATTCTGCTTAATTATACAGGAAATAGCAGCTTAAAAGGTGACCTGCAAAGGAAAATAAAATTAATTAAAAAAAAAATTAATAAAGCCTCTTAATGATGTACATGCTACAGGTAAATCCCAATAGAGGGCAAGTCTTGGTGTGCCTGAGCAAATCCAGAGGGCCTTGCTGGAATTTCCCTTTTATCTCCCTTCTCCTTGCCACCATCCTCCCGTAAGTTTGCAGCACGTCTTCCTTTTCTTTCTAGAAGGCCTCCTGGATGACACAGGTATAGTGCCTCAGTGTAACAGGGAGGTTTATCCCCTCCAACTCTTCCAGATCTGTAAGGGTGAACATATCCCACATGGCACCACAGGTTGAAGGCATTTGGCAGGAGCTCTGGAGTAAGGTAACATCCCCCCCGCCACACACAGACAAATGGCTTTGCCTTCCCACTTCCCAGTCACTACAGCAAATTATTCTTCCTTATGGTACCGAGTTTGGCTTTGCACAGCCCCAGCTTCCTCTCCTGGTAAGCAAGAACGTCAGCAAATCAGTGTCCTTGAACACCTAGCAAAGGCAAAAGTGCTTCAGAGCAACCAGCTCAGCTTCTGACAGCTGAGCAGCATTTATCTGAGGCTTTGTACACACAGGCAGGAGGTAGAAACAGCTCCGGTACCCAAGGAAAAGGTGAAAGCTAATTAATGAGTGAGAGAGGGGACACAACCCTCACCTCTGCTTTTGGAAGTTCCCAGCTCACCTTGTTCCAGAGAGAAAATGCTCATGGCTCCTCACTCCCTCTCTCAGCAAGACCCTTATAAATCAGTTGCCATGCAATGCCTCTCTCAACACCTTCCCCTATCACAGCAGGAAAGAGCTTCACTACCAAGGTGTTTCTAGTAACGTAGCTCACGACATTCAGACAACACTTCAGACAGCCACATAAACGTAGCCCTCCACTATTGCTATTTGCAGACTATTTCCTGCCCCAAATTCTATTTAAAACATTCTAACGCCCTCTCAACACTACTGAACATTTCCTCTGAAATGCTGCTGGTACTCAGTTCTCACCACACATCTGAAGTCATCCAAGCAAAAAGCAGATGTCCTTCAGAGACAGACCATTAGAGGCATGGAAAGATGACTGTATCAGGGGAAACTGAAGCAAGATAAACACCAGATGTGGTTAAAATGCTGAAGAGAACAAAGGAGGAAGGTCAGGTACTCTTATTCATCACCTTCTGAACGCAGCAAAAGCACGAGGCAGTGGATCCAGATGAGGGCAATGCTACACCTACAACAGCTGGGATCTCAACCTCTACAGAGCTGTTATTAAGCAAAGAGCTTAACAAAGTGCACATCAAGGGGCTAAGTTTGTATGAACAACAGCAACATTTGACAGGATTAAGTGAAAACAGAAAATAAAAAAGAAATCATTTGCTTTGTGACAACAAATCAGTGTTTAGATGAAGATTTTTGTGGTTTTTTTTAAATACATGCAAGGTTGTATTTATCCTATCTTGAACTTCAGGACTTCTCACAGCAGGCAGCTGAGTTCAGAGGAATCCATCTCCGTGGATTCAAGCTCTGGCCTGGAGTACACAGCATGGCAAGACAGGCTGCAGGAGGACACAATCAGACCCAAGCAAGCAGCAGACCTGCCTGTGGAAGCTGCTGCAGGAAAATGGAATGATGTGGGCGAAACAGTGAAAACAGCTCTCCAACAATCTCAGGTGTAACCAAAGAATGACTTGGAGATAGCACAGAAGACATTGCCCCTCAGGGAAACAGCCTAACACAAAGCACTGAAACTACAACCAGGCAGCCACTGCAGTGTGCTGTCAGCAACAGCACAGGACTGGTAGCGACTGTGTGCAGGACAACCATCAGGCTGGAAAGAACATTAGAAAGAAGGTAGAAAAATGCAAGAATTGAGATGCTTCAGCAGTTCAAAATTTTAACCAAGTCCTTGTGTTTGGTTTTGATTTTTTTTTAAAGAGAAATGTGCTGAAATCTCATAGATTTGAGTAGAAACCCCCCTAGTTCTTTTAAACTAGTGTGAAATACAGGGAGCAAGGGAGCAAATGCACTACAAGAATGCTGGGGAGGGACTTTGTACAAGGGCTTGTTGTGACAGGAGGAGGGGGTATGGATTTAAACTGCAAGAGGGGAGATTTAGACTGCAGATTAGGAAGAAATTCTCCACAGTGAGGGTGGTGAGACACTGGCACAGGTTGCCCAGGGATGTCATGGATGACCCCTCCCTGGAGGTGTTCAAGACCAGGTTGGATATGTCCCTGCCCACAGCAGGGGGGTTGGAACTGGATGATCTTTAAAGTCCCTTCCAACCCAAACCATGCTATGATTAAAGCCCTTTCCTCGAAGCAGTAAACCGATTCCACTAGGAAACATACATACCTTTTATTAAAGTAAGCACTCAAAGGGGAAAACAACCTGCTGTGGGACAGGCACCATCACACAAACATCTATAGAAACAGCTGTTTTAGTACAACCTGTTTTATGTCATGATCATTAAGATCAGCTTTTGAAAGCTGTGCTGTAGTCATAATATCTGGACAAGCAGCTTCTTAATTATTAGAAGATAACTCGTTCTTATGACATCCAACACTACAAAGAGTATTAAATAACCTCTGCAGAATATAGGGAGAAAAAAAAAAAAAAAGATCTATCTTGCTTGTCTTTTTTTTTCTTCTTAAGTCTCTGGAAAAGTAGAATATGAACTTACCAATGTTTATTTTATCATGCCCTAACAGTCTGTAATTTAAAGAGGGAGGAAAAAGCCATCACAATACTCTCCAGCATCTCTTTGTGGGCTTTTCATGTTTCAAATTACTTGGGTCTACTTTAAATCTTGAGAGCTCAGTTTTGGTTACTGAGTGTTCCAAAGGATTCCTGATGATACACTGAATTAAGGGAAACAAGAGCTGCCTAGAGCTAACCCATCTGATCATTGTGGGTTTTATGGGCTCCTGAAGAATCTCTATGGCACTGCAGAGAGGTTTTGCTAAACCCTTTGGACAGGCTGCGATACAAATCACACTGATACTGTAATTACTGCTAGGATCTTTAAAACCTGCAGAAGTGCTTTCCTGGATTTTGGAATCACACCACCACTACCACCACCCCTTCCCCAAGAATAATCTGCATGTCTCTGTGTAAGCAAACTTTGGTGATGATTTAATCTATGAGGATAGAGACTTGAACATCTCTGCTATGAAGAAAGGCTGAGAGCCCTGGGGCTGTTTGGTCTGGAGAAGAGAAGGTTGAGAGGGGATCAATGCCTGTAAATATCTCAGTGGTGGGTGTTGAAGATGAAGGTGCCAGGTTCTTTCTGGTGACAGGACAAGGATCAATGGGTACAAGCTAGAATACAGGAGGTTCCACCTCAACATGAGGAGACACTTCTATAGGGTGAGGGTGATGGAGCACTGGAGCAGGCTGCTCAGAGAGGTTGAGTCTCCTTCTCTGGAGACTTTCAAGACCTGTCTAGGCATGTTCCTGTATGACCTGCCCTACCTGATCCTGCTCTGGCAGGGGGTTGGTTGGACTCAATAACCTCTACGGGTCACTTCCAACCCCTTCCATCCTGTGATTCTCATAGAACCATCAATCCCAATTCCCAAATCTTAATCCTCAATGGCAACATTCATCTCAAGCTCATAAGCTTACACATAACCAGAATGTTCAGTCCAGTGCCTCTCAGGTATCCTCATTTACTGACACTGATTCCACCACACATTTTGTGGCACAGTCCTCAGCACTCCAGCATCCTACTGCTCTCCACAGCTGGCTCTCTTCTTCATAGCAAGCTTGCTCACTCAATTGCCCATCCCCTTGCCAATACCATTTACCCCTGTGCTGAACAGCACAGATCTCTGTGGAACACAGCTGGGACCCTCCTTTAACTGAGAACTGACCTTCTCCCCTTTGATCCTACCTTTTAATCTGTCATTTACTCAAGCAAAGACCTTCCCTCTTGCATTACTGCTCCTTAGTTTCCCTAAAAAAGCCTTTTTATCAAGTTCACTTTGATTTTTGAACCAGAACATCTTTACTTCTTGCCAATGCCTCCAAAGAACTCTAGCTGCCGGGGACAGGACTCTTACAAACGCAGCTCTGACTCCTTCCAAATCATCACACCTAGCCCAGTGGCCACCAGTTCTATGTTTTATTGCAATTAATACCAAATTTGCCTTGTACAGATTTCAGATTTGCCTGGCACAGACCACCTCTGAAACCATGATTTTACCTACTTACACTGCAGAATATTTTTTAACTGGAATGCTTTAAGGGATCCTATAGAAAGGCTGCAGAGGGACTTTTCCTGAGGGTGTCTAGAGACATGACAAGGGGCAATAGTTTGAAGCTGAGGGAGAGCAGAGTTAGACTGGATCTTAGGAAGAAGTTCTTCAGTATGAGGGTGGTGAGACTCTGGAACAGGCTGCCCAGGGAGGCTGTGGATGCCTCCTCCCTGAGGGTGTTCAAGGCCAGGTTGGATTAGGCCTTGAGCAGCTGAGTCTAGTTGAGAGGTGTCCCTGCACATGGCAGGGAGGCTGGCATAGATGATCTCTAAGGTCCCTTCCAACCTAAGCCATTCTTCTATAATGACTGATTGAAGATACTTTAAATAACATAATTAGGTTGCAGAGCACAACTAGATCAGATGAGAAGTGACAAGTTGTACTTTTTGAGACAGAGTCATCTAACTTGGATTCTAATGCAGGGTGTTTTAAACAGTTTCAGAAACCCATCAAGCAGTAGGGTTTCTGCTGCTCTGGTCTGCGAGGTGGAAATCACAATGACATCAGTGAACTCTGCTGTGCTCTTCATTTAAGATGAAAAAGTGAAACTTACTGAAGAGCTCAGGAGGTCTGCAGGGCAGGCAGCATCAAGGAACTGGCTGTGCTGGAGGAATGCACAGAGTGCCAGAAGGCAGGGACAGGTTTTAAATAGCAAAGTCTGTAAAATAAGCACAGAGTGTACGTCAGAAAATATGGGACTACAATAATCCAGCCTGTGATTCACCACTTGGGCTTGGAGAAATCCTCTACCCTACCTCAGTATCTGTCTGCTATCTAGCTAAGAGAAGCTCCAGCAGAGGTGGCAAGGTGGTGGTAGCTGAAGAAACCTGCAGTATTGCACAGAAGCTGCAGGGACTGCTGCTCAGGAGAGACAGGGAACTACTGGATAGAGTCCGGCAGAAGCTACAAAGATGCGGAGGAGTCTAGAGCATCTCTGTGAGGAGGAAAGGCTGAGACCTGGGGTTGTTTAGCCTGGAGAAGAGCCGCCTGAGAGGAGATCTGATCAATAGCTAAAGGGCAGGGGGCAAGAGGATGGGGCTGGGCTCTTTGCAGTGGTGCCCAGTGATAGGACAAGGGGCAACAGGCACAAACTGGAACATAGAAAATTCCACCTAAACATAAGAAAAAATTCTTTGCTCCAAGGATGCTGGAGCCCTGGAGCAGGCTGCCCAGAGAGGTTGTGGAATCTCTTTCTCTAGAGGGATTTCAAACTCAACTGAACCTGCTGTGAGTGATGCTGATTTAGCAGGGGGGCTGCAGTAGATGATCTGCAGAGGTCACTGCAACTCCTACCATGCTAGGATTCTGTGACTGTCATAGGACAACACCTTTCACAGAAGTCAGATATCCCTTAAGATGTTAGCTTAGATGGTTGGGACAAAAAAGACAATTTGTGAATGAGAGGAAGTGGCTGAGAAGAAGAACAGTCTCCTCAGTACATCCACCACACCTCAGGTGTGGGTGGCAACTACACATTAGTCCAAAGAACACAGCAGAAGCCCAGTCCTGCCCTGAACCACACTGCCTTGGGGCAAAAGCTGTGACATTGGCTCTTGTCACCTTGGCTTTTGATATGATTTCTTGGCGCTATTCCAACTGAAATGCTGATCCTGGTTGACCTGTCTCCTCTGCCTCTTATCCCAGCCCCCCCAAAAAAGGCAATGAGTGAGACAGTGTCCAACATCTGAGCAGCCTTCCAACGCACCCTGCAGAGGGGAACTGCTGTTCCACCTGAGAAGGAAACACACCACAGACCGTTGTAACTTTACAATAACAAGTGTCACATTCGGTCTCAATGGCCTTTGCTACTACTGCTGCAGCTGTGACACTGGATGGTTGTATCACTGACCTCCTGTGCTACAACATGGCAGCCTCAGGCAAGGACAACTAAAGATACACAACACTTGGGGTAACATCAAAGCAAATCCCTCTTCTAAGCACTGTTCAGCAAACCCTTCAGAACCTGCACAGTACAGACACCAAATGCATCTCTGACTGCTGATGTCCAGCTTTGTCTATGCAATGGAGTCAGTGTACACCTAAGCAGCTTACTCTGGGCAGTGACTCCACAGCCTCTTTGCACCCCCTTCTGCTCTGAGAGCCTCCTCACCCACGAGGTAAGCACACAGCTCTGCCCTTGTTCCATCTCACTTCAGCCTGTCACGCAGCACATTTTGGGGTGCACGTCTGAATCGGTAAGAACTCTGAGATTTGATGCCAGACTAATGATTAGAAACAGTCATGCATGATTTAGAGCTACACGACTGAACACAGCAGAAGGAGCTGAAGCCAGCAGTATACACAACAGTCACCTGGAGTACAAGTTTTGGATTCAGGTAGCTGGCAGCAACTACTGGATTCAGTTTCAGGCAGCAAAGGCAGAACCTGCCAGAAGTCCGCACAGATTCCGCCCTGGAGCTGCACCAACAGAAAACCAATCTGGGAGGTCCTGCCAGGCTGATGAAATGTCATAATGATGTAGTCACCAAACAACTTTATCATTAAATCACAAGATAATCACCTTGTTATTGGCAGGGCAATCGAGACAGGAAGGTTGACAGCAGGATGAGGAGGGTTCTCCACATCGCGTCAGCACACAGGAGGTCACGGACAGCTCGGAAGGGATCGAGTTCTCTGCTGGCACAGCAGCAGGTTCTGACACGCATACCTGTTGCCCTGCTCTACCCCAGCTCCACCTCCCAAACACACAATGTCATATCCCTTCACAGTCCTGCTGGACAGGGTTTATCACAGTAAGCATTCACCAACACTAATAACAGCTGGTCGATGATGGACTTGTGCCCTGCAAGGTAATTTTTGTTCTCCACAGACCAAGAAACCAGAACCTTTAAGAGCTCTCCTCCAGTTATTAAAGCAACTTAATAGATTCTGCTGCCCTTATTGCCAAGCCTACATTAAGTGATGGGATAAAAACACACACAAGACTTTGCCTTGAGCAGCTGCAGACTGCCAATGGGGCAGGCTTCCAGAAAGGTGGAAAGAAGACTGTGACAAAAAAGATGGAATAAAAATAGTCTTATGACTGTATGGGATGCACCCATTTTGGTGCACATTAGAGGGGGAAAAAAAAACATCCTGGAGGGCAGATGGACACATGAACCAGAGATGATTTTGTGAGTCCTGGAGAACCTACTCATCTAAAACGCTCTCTACCAAAGATGCTTGAGCTCCTTTCACAGAGTTGGAAAGCAGCTGTAGGTTAGCAAAAAATGTGCAACCAAAAAGGTATGGTTTAGTTCCATTTTATTTTTAAAAAAGTTGTGAAGAGAGGAGTTTTACAGTCATCATGTGCTCCATGAATTTTCCAGAGAGGTGTTTAGGAATAATGGATTTATTTACTGATTTAGCTGCTGGTGCTTTCTCAGTGAAAAATGATGACCTTAAAAACCAAGGCAGGTCATGCAGGGAGTGATCCTCTAGCTGTACACCAGATCCTGAACCCTGCCAGGAAACACTTCTAATTAGCTCAACTGACACAGTGGTCTCAGTAAGAAACATCTTCTATGTTCTGCAGGGTGTTGGAGGTAAAGTGCTTGAGCAGTGTTTTGTTTACAACTGTTTACGTTCAGCACCTTTGCATTGCCTGTTTCTTGTCCCCTTCCAGAATCGCATAATCCATTGCAATCTTCTGGCAGTTCTGCAGGAAACCCTCCTTTCACCACTCTGCCTTTGCAACCTCCTGCTGAGCTGAGCTGACAATTTCAAGGTTCAGATCCACCTTTCGTTTATCTTCTGAAATCTGATGGCTATCTTTTAGCTAATAACTCTCCCTTCTTCATAAGGGCTGCAGCTTTTTTATGTGCTAAGAGAAATCAGAAAGAAATAAAGACGTTACTACTCACCCCACTCATTGCAAACTCTATTTTAATGCTAACTAGTTTCTTCCCTCGTGGCCACAGTTAATTTCCACCTCCCCCCCTCCCCGAGCTTTTCTTTTCACCGTGTTCCCTTCAAAAGTGCAAGATGCCTTCCAAATTACTTCCACATACTCCATATGCTGTCGTAGGTTTTTCTGGGACATACGTAATGGGGTAAGTTGGTTGCTATTGTTTCAGAACTTGAAATGGTCAGACACTGTTGGATAGGCATTTGAGTATAAAGGGCTCTGCTTTTGTTGGTTTTTAAAGGGAAAAAAAACACCCAAACACAAGAAACAACAGTAGGCATGGCATTTGGAACTGCACACATGTGCAACTCACTGTCCTTAGGCTGGAGGATATTACTCCCTGGGCAAATGCCTGGGAGATTCAAGGCTCTCATTTATA
Source organism: Ramphastos sulfuratus (assembly GCA_013399055.1). NCBI lineage: Eukaryota > Metazoa > Chordata > Aves > Piciformes > Ramphastidae > Ramphastos > Ramphastos sulfuratus. Next base: position 73,677 of record WBNM01005224.1, read on the forward strand.
AAGACAAGGCTGCCTACCAGCAGGCTTCAGTGCTAAAGGGGCATTTCCTTAAAGGAAAAATAAAACCCCAAAACCCAAACAAACAACTCCCACCCCAAACCAAACCAAACGAACCCCCCAAAAAATCAGACACACAAAAAAAACCGCAACAAAACACAAAAACCCCAAACCACCACCACCAAAATAAACCCAAACTAAACCAACCAACCAACAATTCAAAACAGCAAACTGAAGAAAAAACAAACAAACCAACCCAAAACACACCAAAAAAAAAGGAAAGAAAGCCCCGCCCCAAACCACATCACTTTCTTTACTTGCAATATTTATGTTAAACTTCTCTCCCCTACACTTTTGTTCACTCTTTTTCTGGCTCCTATGAATTCCTGTAATGCAGACTGCAAAGCTCAGAAGGTTCCGGAGCAGTTGTTAGATAGTCACAACGCTAAAGAAAAGCCTCAGGTCCAAGCTCCTGGTGTACCTCCCTCTGAGCAAAGGCTGAGCAGGCTGCCGGAGCTGGGTGACAGCGGAGCGTTGGGTCTGAGGCTGCAGTAGGATTTACAAACACTCGGAGCATGACTGAGGTCTGGAGCAGGGGGGCAGCATAACCAAAGCTGGAGAAGGCTGTGATCAGCCAGGAGTAATCCAAGGATGAAACCAGCTGAGAAAGGAGGCAGAAGAGTGCAGCTCGTGTTTGGCACTTGGCACAGCAAAGAAGTGCATCATTAAAGCTTTAAAGTGAGAGTGATGAGAGGATGTCATTGCAGGGAGGGGAGCAAGAGATCAAATACATATGAAAAACATAAAAGCATCTGACAGGGTGAGCAAGAGCTCTGCAGCCTCAGGTATTGGAGAAACCACCAAGCCCCGGGCCAGCAGCACAGAGGTGAGAGATGACACTGGCTAGGGGGAAGGCAACCCAGCACTTGTTAGACTGAAGGACAGGTGGCATGGGCAGGACATAGGCAGCAGCAGCAGGAAGAAAGAGAGTCCCATGTCACACCACCCATCCTCTGTGCACCCCCTGAATGGTCAAGTTCCCTCCGGCCTTCAAACCCTCTGCCCCTGCAGCAGCCACACAAGGAGCTGAGCTCCGGGGAGCATGGAGATGAGCCCCTCCATGGCCCCAGCTCCTGGCTGTGTCTAACTGCATTGCTTCATGCCTTCCCCACAGCCCCAGGGCTCCCCAGGGCAGGCAGGGAGCAGGCAGTGTGCTCTGTTGTGACATCAGCACCAAGATGAGCAGGGTCACCTCCCTCTGCTTCTAGAGATCTCCAGGCTTCCCACATAGGGTAAGGTAACTATGGGATAGAGCTGCAAAGACTTGGGCAGTGAAGATGACGACACTCCTCACGGGATGGATCTTTTACATAGATGGTAGAGAGCACAGAGAACAAGGCGAAGAAGACAGAGAGGTACAAGAGAGCTGATATGGTAAAGCTTCTGAGAGGTCTTTCAGTACAGCAGAACTGGTAACTAGACAAAGGCCGCTGAGTGAAGACTGAACAGAATTTGCTGGATTTGACATGCAAAATGTTGGGGTAGGGGATACCAAGAGTAAAGGTTGACACCTTGGTTAAGAGGGTCAGAGAAGCAAAGGGAGTGCAAAGATTTGGAGGTGGTCAGTGAGTGACAGTGCATCTGTGTGGACGAGGAGCCCACAGCAAATACATCAACGAGTAATGTGACCTAGGTTTGAGGACAGCTAAGGTAGGTGACAAGGAGAAGACTGCTACCTGGACAAGAGAGCTGCTCTGCAGAAGGAGGAGTTTAAAGCCTCCTGTGAAGTTACTGTGCAATGGGCATGCAATACTTACTGGATCGGTTTCCTCCTCCAGCCTCTGCGGGATCCCGTAGCCGTTTCTTGGGTACTGTTCACGTCTGACGAGTCACAGTGCTTGCAGCAGGCCCAAGCCCAGCTGGACACTCTAGCATAGGTGAGGCTACTGACCTTTAGCTGCTGGGTTTTGACCCGCTTGCCTCTGCTGTGGCACTGTGCACCATCCGGGGCGGAAAACCAAACGGCTCCTGGATTCAGAGGCAAAGTCATTCGCCAAACCACGGCCCAGGCCACGTAGGAGGGCACTGATCAACAGTCCTGTTGTGTTTCTTTGTCTTCTGCTACGTCCCTTGTGGTCCTTTGTGCTGATTCATCCCCGAGGCCAGGTCCAGGTGTGCTCTCTCGCTTTCCTTTATGTGGGCAGTGACCTGTATCTGTCCATCCTGCAACGATTTCTATCTGAGTAGGGCCAGACATACCTGAACTGGAGGCCACCAGAGCCCTGGCAGACTCTCTAAGACTAATCAACTGTCACAATCGACTTGCTTACAACCCCTCCCACCACAACCAGCAATGCTCCTGGCTACCTATCAACATGTACAGAGCATTCACCTCCAGTCAGGATGATCCTAGAGTAAAGGAGGACATGAGGACATGTCCTGAGCCATGTGGGAACAAACACAAACTCCAGCACATCACAAACCACTAACCCAAAGAGACCTTCCAAGAGGAAGCCACCTCACTGCCACAAGCATTTACTGCACTGACAACAGCAAGTAGTCCTTTCTGACATTAAGCCTAGCACAGACACACAATGCTGGAAGAGTGTGTCCAAGGTACCATCCTCCTGTTGAGTAAGCCACAGTAAATTGGTTTTGTTAATTATTTCCCAGTGATCAACAGCCTAGACATTCTTTCTCACTACCTCCATTTTAAGGTTCACAAAGGAACAATTCTACCTATTATCTGCTTGAGTGAATCTTATGTTTCCACACTCAGAAAAAGCAAAAGAGAATTTAAAAAAGAAAAAGCAGTAGATTTTACATGCAGTTTGTTTCTTTTGTTGTTTTTCTTTTTTTTCCCCAACACACAGGAAGAAAATTGTGCAGAAGGTAAAAAAAATCCCCACATTATTCCTCCTCCTTTGCCTTTAAGAGAGTAACAGATAACACAAATGGGTTTGAGTAGCAGTAGTGACTGTTTTCAAGCACCTCTTCTAAGCCACTGAGATGCCAAAAGAAAGGGTCAGGTGAACATACATTTCAGATCTAAGTCCTGGTCTCATCTTTCCCATGCACCCCTCTGTAATTTGAGCCAAAGCACACCACAACCTGCATATCAGCTATAGCATTGTCATCAACCTCCAATCCATGCTTAAAGAACCAAGCCCAGGTGACTGCACCCAGCCCACCTCTGTCCAGCATGCTCTTCTCTTGCAACCTGAACCAACCACCCCAGTTTCTAACACGCAGCCCTAACCACTCTGCTCTTGCAGATCCTCCACCACCCTTCAGTCACAGCACCACACTCCTCTTTCAAAGCTTTTGCTGGTCTCATGGCAAAGCTGAGGAATCCCTTCAGCTAAAGCCCTTAGATCACCACAGATCTAGAGCTGGAGGCTTTCCATCAGATACATAGGTTGATCTTTACTTACAGAGGGTTGGATGTTAAGAAGACAGTATTTATTGACAGATACCATTAGCAATTGACAAGAAAAGGGCCACAGATGAGCAGCTGAAGCAGTGAGTGGCAACTGGATGGTTCAGCTATCTTAAAATTAACTTCAGTATTGCATCAAATGCTGTAAGAGCGACAGATCCCTAGTGCCAAGTTAGTCATTTTCAGGAACAGTTCTCATGGAATTTTTTCCTTCTAAACAAGCAAAACAATTGGTCATTGGACCTTATAAGGAAAAGTGCCATACCAAACAGAATTTCAGAAAACACAGCTGGTTTAACTTCGTGGCTCTCTCCTGCATATCTGCGGCACCTGAAGTTTGAGGCTGTGTTTTCCTAGGGTTTTCTAAACAAAACAACAAAGTAAAGCTATTAAAATAATCAGCAGCAGAGCAACTTGCTTAGATGTTTTAACCTGCTCTTACGACAGCAAGAGGCATTCAATGAAACCACAGAGTAGCCAATTTTCAACTAATAAACACCAATACTTTATTTTTTAACGGCGAGGAATTAGCCTGTGGGCTTTACTGCCAGAAGTTAGGATACGGTCAGACAGACAAGAATCACACAGGTAACTGCCAGAGAGTCACAGAATGGCTTAGGTTGGAAGGGACCTCAGAGATCATCTGCTCCAACCTCCCCTGCCATGGGCAAGGACACCTCTGTTGCAGAATTATGATATCAAAAGGGCTTCAGAAGAAAATAACATCAATCCTTCAGGACAAAATCCAAACCAGCAGAGAGTTAAGTAAGAGACGATCTCCTCCTCTGTATCTTATGGTTACAGCACCCCTGGAAGGATCTGATAGCAGCTAATATCAAGACAAAATATAGGACTAGACAGAGCAGTAGTCAGAATTCCTGTCTTGTATCAGATCTAGAGAGGCAAACACTTCTGTGCACTCCTCCAAACACAAAGATCAGGGAGGGAGGAATGATGAGGATGAAGGTGAAGAGGTTTGGTGATAGGGGAGGAGATTAATTTTGAGATTAAATAGGAGAAAACAGAGGAGGAAGAGACAAATTCTAGGTGGATTTGGAACAACAAGGCTCTCTTTAAAAAAACAAAACAAAATAAACAAAACCAAACCAAAACAGCAGCCTTCCATTTCTCCAGAGCATCTTTTATGGAGCTTGCATGGAGTACAGCAAAGTGTACATTTTAAGACCTCGGGCACTGGGATACCTGCCAAGTCACAACAAATATGTATACATAATCTAATCTACTTACATTTTGAGTGGAAACTCTGTGCCCTTTAGATATATCCCTCAAGGCTACGAATAGCATACTTGTTGGACAGGATGAAGTTTCCCTGTGTAAGTAATAACTGAATGACTAACCACACCTCCTGGCTTCCTCCAAACACAAAGATCGGGGAGGGAGGAGTGATGAGGATGAAGGTGAGGAGGTTTGGCGACAGGGGAGGAGATTAATTTTGAGATTAAATAGGAGAAAACAGAGGAGGAAGAGACAAATTCTAGGTGGATTTGGAACAACAAGGCTCTCTTAACAAAAACTATAAGAAAGCAAACTCTTCACCCTGCCCTTTCTTTATCTGGCAGCTGACAAGTTGGTAGTAAATCCCCCGAAGGACAATCCTGGGAGGAAGAGAAGGGAGCCTGAAAAGTGAAACGAAGCACAGCAGAAGCAAAGCAGCAGTGTCAGCAGACTGCAAGGCAACGCTTGGCATCCACCTGATTTAAATACACAGAGGATTATTCACAGCCTTGCTGTGGTCACCTTTTCTTAGGAAAGGTGTCTAGAAAGCAAAGCAACAAGATCCTTGCGAGCCTGGTCAGGCTTCTACAGCTAAAAATAACAGTAACAAACCCAAATCAAAACAGTTGAGAACACACACAAATGTAAACAAACAGGGGCATATTTTGACAGCACAAAGCAGCAGTTAACTAACTGCACTCCCTTCTAACTGGAGGGAATATCACTAAGCTCTCTCCAAAAGCAGGTGACTGGTGGCTTTGAATAAATGAAATTGGGTTTCACACCACACTTGTTTCTGTGACCTATGAACCTTCTGTTAAGAAAAGCTAAACAACTGGATAAATTTTAATAAGAGATCTTTGCATTTGGACTCCAGAAGAAAAATTGTCACTGGCAACCTCATTTCCTACCACTAACCAATCTCTTATAATATCTCTTAATCCTTTAAAACACTTGGTCTAATTGCACACAATAATGGGCAGGCTTATCTGAAGCAGATCTGGTGTGGTCTACACTGCTTGTTTTAGCAGGATTCTTTTTTCCCCCCTTTTTCTTTACTTCTAAGAGACACAACTGCAGATTTCAAACTACAGTTGCCCTGCTTACCCAAGCTAAGTACCAGAGGGCAGGCAAGGGAGAGCTGGAGGCTCATGCCTGTGCCATCAGCATTTGTAACCACACAAATGAGCAGTCCACAAGGGAAAAGAAATACCTGGGGACATGAAGGATGGATTCATGAGCAGCTGAGGCTGGGTGCTACAGTTTGACAGCACAGCACCCACTCAAGCTTTCTAGCATTAAGACACTTGGTTGCAGAAAGCACATTTCCTTCCTCTCATCCCAGCGCAGAAGCCTGCTGGAGTGAAGGTGTGCAGCTCCTTCTCCTGCAGAGAGGGCTGGAAGCTCATCTTACTGAATCACTCTTTCTATTACTGCCCACACACAATACACTTATTTCTGACCTGTAGTGATGATGATCTTCCATCCCTCTCCCCAAACACACCACTCTCACCCAGCCACACAACCTGCCACCACAAGTAGTGCTGGGGGGAAACATCTGCTAAAGGGCTGGGCACGAAATAGTCAGAAAGAGTTAGGGTTAGCAAAGGAACGGCTAAGAGAGATGAGACAAGGCTACCAAAACAGGTACAGCCTGCTGGTTGCAACACATCCCTTTCTGAAATCACCTGTTTCCTTACCAAAGCAGAGGGGTGCTTTCAGAGCCTGTATCCCGTGGGAACATAAGAACATGTCAGACATCTCTATTTCACTCGCATTGCCACAGTTGTCACCAAAACTTTAGGGTTTTATCCAAAAGGTTGTACTGGCAAAGAGAAGGTCTGACACTTCCTTTGAATTACAGGGCCATGGAAGCCAGAACTGTAAGACATTACTTTTTTTGTTTAAAAAAAATCACCACCAACCCAAACTGACACCAAACAAAACAAAGAAGAATCACTCAGCGAGGAAATCGCTATGGCACAGATAATTGCTGCCAGTTAACCTCAAGGCCTGATCCCTCATCAGATCTGATAGCTGCCTTGGCAAGCAGCTTCAGCAGTTACTTTCTGATCTCTGGACTCAATCCCAAAAGCGAAGCAGCTATCTCTAGAATTAGCTCACTCCACCTAAGCAGGCACCTTGTTTACTGGGTCAACCACAGGCAGAGACAATGGTGCCCAGCCAGCACCCCAAGCTGGCCAGACATAAGCAACCTCCTCACTGCAGGCCAGGCTGTGCGGCCAAGGCAGTGCCCACAAGCAGCTCGGAGGCAGGGGGTAACAGCTCTGGCACAGCACGTCAGCCAACACTTGGGCACTGGAGGTGGACACATCTGTCCAGCTCCCAGGACAGCAATATGTCATCTTGCCCACAGCTTGGTTATTTCAACCATGCCTCCACACTGAAACAGGTCGAGACACAGCACTTCTTCCACTCTCCCTTTCCTTCTCACACTGAAGTGCGCTTGTCTGACTACACATCACAGCAGGCCAGAGAGGTGAAACACTCAAATGAACCTAGAGAGCTAGTATGGTTAACTTAACCCTACAGAACAAGCACAGGTCACTCCTGCCCAGTCTAAGTCTTTGGAGTTGCCTAGTGCTGACATCAGAGGAGGAAGGGAAGAGCCTTCTCAGACACAGGGATGAGCAGGTTGGGTTTATTGCAGTTCTAGCCCAACCTGCAAACCACCCAGAAACTGCACCCACAGATTTCCTGTGGCCTCTTGGCTCCAACCAGATTGAGCAGCCCTTCAGAGTCAAGAGCAGCAGCAATTTCTGCACCCTGCCAAAGAAGGGAATTGGGCCTTGCAGACCCAAAGTCCAAGAGGATGGAGAGGGGAATCAACTGGTAGAATAGCTTGAGCATAACAGACTAATGGAATATCATTGTCCTATGAGACACTCTTACCTAGTACTGAAAGACTACATTCATATTACTGGTGGTGCACAGACCTCCTTCAATAACTTGATCAGATCCAAATCTGCCAAACACCTAAATTCACAAAATATAAGCAGCAGGCAACTATTTCAACTCCATTACAGTGGACATAGGGTAAAAGTTTACAGTGCTCTGCACCAGAAATGATCTACATCCACAGAGACCAGCACAGGGACTTCTGAAAGGTATCTACTTTACCTTTTGTACTGCAATGCTATTGCCTAATTTAAAGGGAAGCAAAGATGCCAAGCGATGAGATGGCAGAGTCTCAGAACAGCATCAAATCCAAATTAACACCAAATCCTGCCTGGTTTATGTCTTTCTCATCAATTAATTCCCAATGCCCACTCAAGTCCTGCAGTAGGTTGACCTCTACATCAGGCAAGTTGCTCTAAGCTTACCCAACAATGTTAGGTAGTAGAGGACACATGAATGAATACAACACATTGGTTAAAAGGCAACACATCTTGGAAAAAGAAATCAAGCTCCATGAAGCAATCAGAGTCCTCTGAAGAAACCAATAATGTAGACAAGGGAGATGCAACTGAAGACTGTTCGGGTGTGTACCCAGACTGACCTGCCTGCAGACTGACAGATTAAACCAAACACTTTGGTAGTTTCTGCCAATAAAAGAGTTGGAGATATGAAATGAAATGAGGAGGATGCAGGCTCAAGAAGGAGCTTTATCTGTTCTTCAAACATTTCTGCCCTGGAACTCCTTGCAACAGTCTGTTTAGACACTTCAGACTTTACAAATGCTCAAGAGGTCACAGGAAAAGGTTATGGGAAGAGGCCAGTAAAGGTTAGTAAATACAAACCCACCATGACTGGCCAGCTCAGGAAGCCTTGGACAAGTGAATCACTGAAACCCGGAAAGCCATTCCTATGCCTGTCCTGCTGCCGTGCCTTTCCCCACATCTTTGAGTCTGCCAGTGCCAGAAACAGAACCTCAGGCTTCCATATGCACACAGGGTAATCATTCTTACTAAATCCAATGCAAACACAGAATCTGTTCAGCATTTATCAGGTTGATTAAAAGTAGTATTTGTCATCTCAGGCCTCGGCTGGGCTGGTGACACCTGTGATAAAAGTTGTCTCACAACTCTTGGGCTGAAAGGACAATTCCTCTGTGAGTTCACAGGAGAACTGACACTGCTGTCAGCAGGTACAAGTGCTAACTCAAATCCAGCACATTTTACTATTGGCAGAATGATCAGGATCACATTTCACCATCCTGCCAAATGCTTGCCACTAGAAGACAAACTTCTCTATGCAAGACAACTTAGGACTTGGCCAATCTGCCATTGTTTGGGCTGAGATTTTACAATTTGTGTCTGCTTGAGTGTTTCAGTTCTTCACGTTTTATTCATTCAAAACAGTACTGCCACTTCAGAAACAAACTTAATGTAAAAACAGTTATGTCTGTCTCAAAAGATTCTGATAGACTTTTCCTACATTTCCTTACCCTAGAGTTCTGAACCCCTGTCCTTTGAGATGGAGACCTGAAATGAGACAAGGATAGTGGCAGAGCTGTCACGCCTCTGAACTCCACTTGAATTTGGCCAATTTCTTCATCACTTACTCCACAAGTCCTTCAGCCATTCAGAAACCAACCTTTTGAGTCAGACAACTGAACACTGTCCTAGAGGACTCAGATTCTACTAGAGATCTTGGTGTCATTTAACGCTATAGGAGTCATTAATTTTCCAGGTCCTTGGTAAGAGTCTACAAGAAGTGATGTGCAGAAATACTCAGTGCCTGCCAGTGACCTGCATCCCAAACAGGTTCTGAAGAGAAGAGCTTTGAAAAACTCAGCCTAGTAAGCTCAGAACAGGTTCTCCCAAAGAAAGCCAAGAAACTTGATTCTTAAAAAAAAACTCCAACAACCCTCAGCAAACCCACAGGAGCTGTTTGCTGTCTTCTCTTTCTGCATTTTATCCTGTGGCACACTGTAGGTTCTCCTGCTTTGCTCCCAAGGTGCTCACAGTCCAAGCCCCACAGTGCAGGCTGGGCAGGTAGCATCTCTCCATCATGAGTCAGAAACAACATATATGCAAGTAGGTGTTTCATGAGGGTAAGGATTGTGGCTGTAGGGCAGGACTTCTCCGAGGACCCAGAGCCCAAGGCACAACATCAGACATGCTAGAGAGCATACCAGGACTCTGTATAAGTATGTTCCATTGTCAAGATCCATGTGTAGGTTTCCAGCCAGCAAACTGGCTTAGGAGCTCCCATCTGTGGGATACGCAGAGCTCTGAGAACTGGCATCCCACTGGGTGATCCAGGGCCTGAAAAGCAGGATAGCTTAGGAGTGCCCACGGCAATGACAGAGAGGAACATAACTTGGCTTTGTGTAAATGAGGGACAGCTGAATTCACTGTTTTACTTAAAAACAGTAGGGTCAGCCACTGCTGTTAAATTAACATACAAAATTAAACGGGGCATATACAGGCAACCACAAGTACTTTTAACTGCTCTTTCCCCTTTCCTTCCCACATGTCTCAGTTGTCCTCCTTCAAGGAACACTGTGAGCCTGTCAGGGAAGGACAGATGCCTGCTGTGTTTTCCTTTTCAGCCTCTAGTACACTGAATCCTAAAAATGGATGCTACTTTTTTTAAAGACACGAACAAAGCAACACAACTCGGAAAGCCTCCTTTGGTTCTATTTATTCTTACTCGGTCATCAGTCCCTAGAAACAAACATTCTTCCTGTCCACTGCTCTCCTGTGAAAGACCACAGTATCTATAGTTACTGGAGAAGAGTGCTTCAGTTATCTAGGCTCTGATGCTTCCCATGCTTTACTTTTCAGCTTGCCTCACAGTTCATTTTCCTCAGAGGATACCAGCCCCGAGATCTCTCTCTTTCCAAAGGCAGCTACTGAAATTCATCACTGGGAAGCTTGTCACTCCTTAGAAGACTCAAATACCAAGATCACATCTGAAATTGTAGAGCTGAGGAGTCACTTCTGATCAACTTACCACTTCCAGCCAACTCGCCAGGTCTGGCCCATGCAAGGAAAGTGGTGAGACTGCAACTCTAGCCCTGTGAAATGCTGTCAGAGAGCATAAGCTGAGCCTTGTGAAAAAAGGCAACCAACTTCCCCCAAACCATTTTTAATTCTTGGTAGTAGGTCTTCCTGTCAGAGGAAGGCACACTGGGCAGGTGGCACACACCACCACAGTAATGCTGTGAATGTCACCAGAAAGGCAGAAATAGAATCACAAACAGCACCTCAGCTTCCTTCAAAATATCCATGAATTTCTAACAGCCCAAAGAAGTAAACACTATGACAAGTCCTCATCCTAAGAACAGAATGGCATGAGGGAGCAGTGGCAGAAGGACTACAGCAAGTAGAGATCTCTCCTAGTCCTTTCTTAAACCATACCTGCTTACAAAGGGCAATCTCACACAAACACAAGATATTTTTGGCTGATCTTGCTGGGCTGTTTCTCCTTGGCCATGTGGAAATCAAATTTATTACAGAAAATACTGCAATTTTGGCTAGAGGTAGCTTAAGAGCTTTCCTCCTCAGGAGTCATGAGAAGATCTTCAGTTCAGCGGAGCAGTACAAATTTGTGGCTAGAAGATTTTGGGTGCAATTCTGAGGGGCACAAACAAAGAAGGCAAAGTCCAAAGCTGAAGTCCAAATACCCTCTCGGGACAGCTGTTGTATTTTAAAGAATTCTTCCAGTTGTGCAAAAAGTGCTCTAAGCAAACAGGAGGGCGCAGAAAAAAGGGAAGCAGCTCAACACAACCTGCACTGTGGCAGAGCTCTTTCCTGGGGCTGGGGGGGGGTGGGAGAAGTCCAAGCCCAGGGAGCTTCTGTGGTACACAACACAGGGCAGCAAGACCCAGGACCTGAAACTCTGTTGGCAGATGGACATTTTTGATGGTTCATCTCAAGGAATGTGCTAAGAACAGCACGCAAGAATCCACTGAGGCTTTCAAGCAGTCAGAAGACTGACATATTGCACACAAGAATCCACTGAGGCTTTTAAGCAGTCAGAAGACTGACACATTTTGCAGGTACATCCTTGGCCACAATCTGCTGGTGCTTTATCTGTAAGCTACTTGCCAGCACACAAATATCCCTCTGTCTCTTAGTGCTCCTGTGTCACAGAGCACCATCAGACTAAGCAGTGCAGAAATAAGAACATAAACATTTTTCTTTTGCAACCGATGAGTAATAAGTGACTGAAAATTATCAAAGTAGAGCAGCAAAGCAATCTGGTACAGGAAAAGGGTACATTCAAATCAAAAGTAGTAATGAAACATTCAGGAGAGGATAAATCAAAACTTGGTAGAGTTAAATAATGGTTGGACTCGATGATCTTAAAGGTCTTTTCCAACCAAAATGAGTCTATGATTCTAAGACAAAAGCCGAACTGAACATTTCCTAGAAATCAAAGATTTCAAAATACTGAACAGCAAGAGGCTTCATTATGAAGAAATCCGAACACATGCAAAAATAGAAGGGCCTAATCAACCAACAAGGTGGTTTGAAATATTATTAAAATGATAGTTGACCTTGAGAAGGTTGCTTTCAGAGGCCCTGACAACTCTGAACAACTTGATTTTTTTATGCTCTGTGAGATAGAAATGAAAACCATTGCTAGGGAAAACTGCACAAACTTGAAATAAACACGAGAGGGTAACAAGATAGGAAACAAGTCATTACCAGACAGGAAAAGAGAGAAAGCAGAAACCCAGCTAAGCAGAGTAACAAACAAACAAACAGTTTAATCTTTTTGAGGGCAGTGGGACACGGTGATGACAGCTAGGAACACATTCCTCCGCTCCTCCTTTCCTTTAAAGAATTTATCATCAGCTTGACCTCTCGTCAGTCTTGGCTTTTTAAACATGGAAGTTCCCCTCTGGAAAAGAAATCCTCATCTTTAAAACATAATTAGGTCTGGTAATTAACACTAAAATCAGACAACATATTCACAGAATCGCAGAGTTAACCAGGTTGGAAAAGATCTCTAGGATCATTGAGTCCAACCTATCACCTACCCCTTCTAATTAACTGACCCATGGCACTAAGCGCCTCATCCAGCCTCCACTTAAACACCTCCAGGCATGGGGACTCCACCACCTCCCCGGACAGCCCATTCCAATGGGCAATCACTCTTTCTGTAAAGATTTTCTTCCTAACGTCCAGGCTAAATTCACATTCTCTTGATTTCTGTATCAATCTATTTGATGGCAACACATCCTCTGGTCCTCACGACTGAAAGGAACTCTTACGAGGGTTAGTCCTAAAGAGATGTCTGACAGGTGATGCTTTTTTTAAAATCACAAATAATAGCTGAAGTATCAACGTGGACCTGCAAAGATGTTTAAAGGAAAAGCAGTCACAAAGGTCTGACAACTTGCCTAAGAGAAGCAAGGATCTGAGTTTAAACAAAACAAAACAAAACAAAAAAAAAAAAAAAGAGTTTAAAGGAAATGTGAAAAAGAAACCTTAAAAGAATCCATATTGCGCTAAGCCACACTGGCATGCCAGGAAAACTTAAAGACAATTTGGAATAAACTTCACAAATTCTTACATTTAGGAAATACATGAGGAATAACATCATGAATAAGTCTTCAAATTAGCAAGTGACCAAGAAGTAGACATTTTGCCAGCTTCAGTTCAGCTCAAAACACTTCTCGATCCGAGCGTATTTTCAGTGCTTTTACAAAGAAATGAGCGCTCTGCAATAAGATTCTTCTCTCACTAACATTCTCTCTCTCTCTCTCTTCCCCCCCCCCCAGTGTCAGGAACAGCCATTTCAAGATGACTTTTACAAATCTGCAAACTGTAAGGGACAATTGAGTCGTAATCTGGTGTGAGGGCAGTCCTTAAAAAAAGGACAAAAATCTTTTAAATGGAAATCTTGGGAAAGCTAGGGCCGGGGGTGTAGGGGGGTGTTCCTTCCCTTTAACAACTGTCTGAAATAACTACTGCACTAACCTGATGACACACTTATTTACTCTATTTTCTTATGCCCATTATTCAGTTGTTGGCAGTAACACAACTTCATTTAGCAATAGCTTGGAGCCCTCAGTAAGGGAATGTGTACGTAGTAGCTCTCTAATCTCACTGCCCAGCTGCTAAGACAGTCACATGAGTCACTTGCTGCCTTTAGAGCAACACACACCACTTGCTGAATTTAGAGACATTCTCTGTTTCTGCACTGGTTACACATACAAATTGAGTAATACCCTATCCTGATCACCCAGAGAACCCTCTAGGTGTTTTATTTTTTTCCTATGATTTAAACCAGTGAGTCAAAGGACACACATTTTACTGATGCAGTTAACAACCCAGCTCCACAAAGTGATTTACGTCCTGCTTTTCAGCATTATCGTTTTCACTCCTGTTAGGCTGGCTTCAGGAATCAGTTCCAAGGCAGGTAACTTCATCTAATAGTTCAGTGAAAATCCAGCCCTGGAAGAATGAAGAACTCTGTCTGCCAGGACAGTTCAGTATACAGCTTTGGAACAAAACACTTTACAACAATTCCTTCCTTATCGGGATTTGAAACGGTGACTGTTTGGAACACCACCTTATCCAACAGTCTATTTAAAACCAATTTACATGAAGCCTGGCACAGTGACTTCATGCAGCACTTTGATCATCTGCTGATACAGGGAATTCCTAGGTGAAAATACTTTATTTATGAAGGTATTAGGTAAGAAGTGTTATCACATACAAACAGCAGAACCCTGAGAGGACAATCTGCTTTGGATGGTCACTGTGTCCCCACTGCAGGCCCTCTGAGGTTTCAGAGAATCACAGGATTGAAGGGACCTCAAAAGATCAAGTCCAAATGCCTCTGCCAAAGCAGGATTACCTAGGTGGGTTTTGAAAGTCTCCACAGAAGGAGACTCCACAACCTCTCTGAGCAGCCTGCTCCAGTGCTCCATCACCTTCACCCTACAGAAGTGTCTCCTCATGTTGAGGTGGAACCTCCTGTGTCCTAGCTTGTACCCAGAGTTCCTTGTCCTATCACTGGGCACCACCAAAAAGAGCCTGGTAGCTTCATCCTGACACCCACCCCTCAGGTATTTATAGACATTGCTCAGATCCCCTCTCAGCCTTCTCTTCTTCAGACTAAACAGCCCCAGGGCTCTCAGCCTTTCTTCACAGGAGAGATGTTCAAGTCCTGCAATCATTGCCATAGCTCTGTTGGACTCTGCCCAGCACCTGCCTGTCTCTCCTGAACTGGGCAGCCCAAAACTGGATACAGTATTCCAGGTGTGGTCTCACCAGGGCAGATACAATCTTCCTTCCCATATTCCCCCCATGTCTCATCCTGGCCCTGTTCTTTGCAGATGGTTGTATATGGAAGTGACCAACAACAAAACATGTTAAGAGTCTGCTCATATATGTTCACAGGCAACCAGCATAACAAGAAGCCTATCAAACCACACTTGAAGGTACAGAGTTAATGCCACCAACACTGAGGAATCCTTTAGATTATAGGAAACAATCCTCCAGTTTGCCCCAGTGCCTGAAGAAGAAAAGCAGCATCTCAAATCTCACCTAACTCCGCTAGTTTCAAGCACGGCCAAGCTTGCCTTAAAATGGGCTTTACAGACTCCTTGCCAGTAGGAAATCACAGTAGGCAATGTCCCAACCCGCCAGTCGAGCAGCAGCACATTTTCAAGTTAAATACTCTAATCTGTCAGATAGCATTAAATAGAGCTCCAGGACTGGCCAGAATAGAGCAGCAAGGAGTAACAACCACCACACTTCTCCCTCTTGTACTGCCCCGAATCAGCATTTGTACAAACAATGACAGTAGTTATTTCTCAGCTGCCTGGGCAAACTGTGCACTGCAATTCATCCTCCCATTGGTATTTCACACCTAAAAAATTCTAGTCACTGATGTACACAAGGACAGACAAGCCACAGTCACGTTTCAGATTAGCACACATCTGTTGTTGCCAGTAACATCTACCTTTCCTGAAGGCAAAAGGTAAGTGGAACTATATTGTTTCTGTTGTATTTTTCACACTATAGACAACTTTCTGCCAAGTCAGTCTTGCTGTTTCCCACGTTTGTGTGGCTCTTTACACAGCCACAGTATACAGTTACAGGAATTGAATGAGGAAAATCCAGCTTCAGAAAACAAAGCAGCAGAGGTACATGGGGTGAGATTAGCAACTGAAACTCCTAATCCAGGTGAATCTCAGCCTCCAATTCAGCTGGCAGAAATTCTCAGCCCCCTTTAGTTTCTCATTTCCATGATCAGTATAGCATTCTGCTCAGGTATTTGGCTATCACAACATCACATTCTACAGCAAAATTGGGAACTGCTGCCTTCCCACGCCGAGAAAAAGTTTTGCAGATGCCATTTTTCATCACCAATTTGCCTTGAATAACCAGAATGCCTTAAGGTATTCTGATGCTGACACGAAACAATTCCTGGGGGAAAAAAAAGCTGCCATTTGATAAAACATTTATTAAGCATCTTATTAAACTCTCTCCTTAAGAATTCAAGTTTGTGGCTGCATCTCTGTGATAACCTGAAACCTTTCAGGTGGACTCTAGTAAGAGGTAGCTGCCTGGAATAAAAGCATCACCTACAAAGTGATGTATGGTGGCTTAGTGGATTAGCATGTTAAAAGCAGAAGCTATTTTTAAGTACTCTTAAAAAAAATAAAAAGCATTAAATGTTAATTCTGTTTTCCAATAAACACAACTTCTGATCTGCTGAGCCAGAGGTGTTATGTATAATAATCACAGCAGGAGTACAATGCTGTTTGTATGTGTTCTGAGGAAAAAGCACAAGCACAATTCTGTGCAAGCAACAACTACAACAAATCAGGGAGCAGAACTCAATTAAAGGCAAATACACCAGAAGGAAATGACAATTTTGTCCAAACAAACCACTTGTTTTCTGAGGTAACAAATCCACAGTACTTGCAAGTCAGCTCCAAAGCCATGCAGCATTTACATTCAGGTTGGTAAGACACACTTCCAACGCTGGACTAAAACACTGTGTGCCACCACTGCTCCATGTATCACCTTTAATTCGGAATTCAAACCACAGAACTAACAAACTCTCTAACCTCAGTGCACCATCAAGTGCTTTCTATCTGGATGAGGCAGCAGAGTTTTGTGTTTGCACAGCTCCCCCAAACCATCATGGCAGGGTTCTGAACACCTCTGCATGTCTAGGTGCCTAACCTTTTTCATCTCAAAAAAGAAGTTGTGTGTACAGGGACACAACATAATATTTGTTTCTGCTTTCAGTAAATTCTGATGGGTCTGTTGCTGAAGGCTACACTCTTCTAAATGTGCTCTATGTATTAGTTTGATAAATATATTAACAAAACATTCTGTTACTGAGAGAGCAAAGCTATTGCTAAATGAATCTCCCTCGACATCTAAGTATTATTTATTTGGTTGAAAAATATCATCTTCCTAATACAACAGTTATTTTTCTTTGCTTTCCAGACAGTAAAATGTTTTCCCAAGACCTTTACTAAAAGGATTTTGTCCTTTCCAAACACTCTGACTTCAGAGGTGGTTACAGTAATTGCCTTTTCAAGTTGACAGACTTGTAAAAATCATCCTGAAGTTTCAATTTCTGATACTGCAGAATGAAATTAAAACATCAGTGTGTGAGGAAAGGATCTTATTGCAAATAATTAATTTGCAACACACTTCCTTGTTCACACCGTAGATCTTCACTTCAGGGTTGCTGCTTCCACGCTCAGGACACTGCAGTTCCATCACTAAGCAGCATCCCCTGATGAGATGCACAGGACTGTTGTTGCCTATACCCTCAATGACCACCAGATTCCAAAAGATGCTTAAAAAAAAAAAAAATTACTGGTTTTAACCTAAATAAAACCTCTACAAACACCTTCATACTGAAGAACCTGAAAGATCAACCCTCTGCATGAGTGTCACCTGAATCAACCTTGAACAACATGAAAAATTTACAGAAAAAAAGGGGTGCAATACCACTTGCTCCCCAAGAAGCTGTTCAGCTTTAACACAGACAGGCTCAGAAGATGAGCTAGTCAAACTATGTCCACTGGACATTTACTAATGACCTACTTAGAATTTGATAGATGGAAATGATGATATTTGGAAACCACAAAAGAGAGACTGAATATTTTAAAGGTCACTGTGAAAAGAATTCTCAAATAGATTTTAATAAGCTCTGCAGAGGAACCCAGGACAAGTATTTTTATTGACTGTTCAATTCAACTTGGTTTGATTTATAACTAAGCAGTGTCTAAGATGCTGAGGAAACTTTTTAAATAATCTTGTCATGGTTAGATCAGAAAAAAAAAGATATCTCCCCCTTTCATCTACAAATTCTGTAGCTCAGGGCAGTTAATTAATACCTTTGCCAGCCACTGCAACATACTTAAAAAATATAAAGAAACACAATTCCTAAACTGATTAATGTCACAAGTGGCAGGGAAAAGAAGACTCAATTGTTACCTCCACATAACTAATCTAATACCCAAAGTAAGATGACAGAATATTTGCTCTTCAGGCCTGAGCTCTGCCGTGCCCAGGGCAGGAGTGTGCCCATTTTTTACTGTGTGTTCTCTCAGATACACCCCAAAACACAATATCACAGCACAAATGTATGAAGTTGCTAGGTAACAATTCATAGGAGGGATACAAATACTTTATGATCTCCAGCCTTAACCTTCCTAGGAGGCCCAAGTTTCAGAAAGTCTGGAGAGACAGACAGATACAAATGGATAATCTTCAGAGCACTGCTGGCAGCAGAAGTGGTGGCCAAATTTTTCCATATCTTTGGGAAGGAAGAATTAAGAAATCACTGAAGTTCTGTCTTCTTCAAACTGAATCCTACTACCTTGATGAACAAATGTGATTTAAATATTACTTCACGTAACAGTTACAGAGCACTTGCGACCTGACGGCAAAATTTCTGCCTGCCTTTAAGTTTGTTAAGTTACCTACATAAAACCTTTATGCTAAAACTACCTCCACATATCAAACTCCCTCCTCTATGATAGCATTCGGATGCTTAGCAGAAAGGTTTATTTGACCTCCAACCACAGTTTAGCAACTAAAACTATAACAGGAATTAGGGGAGGTTTAGGGCATCCATGAAGCCTTTGAGGGTTTACTCAGAGTTGAAAGACTTTCTGTGGCTTGATTCCTGATGAAAACTGGAACAAACAGCACAATACTCAAGTACTTATTCAGACAAAACCTTTGGGGAATTCAATCTGCCTAATGAAGAACTGTGGAGCTCATCTCAAGATGACTGAATATATTATCAGTTTCAAAGTTGCAACATCAGTGTGCGACTGAAATCACAAATTCACAGGAGTTAATTTTTTTTTGGGGAGGCTGAGGGGCAGTGATTTAAGTCATCAGAGCCCCTTCCTGGCCACACCTCCCTCGTCATCAGGGCTTGAAGAAAAGATCCAGTCTCCTTTTATGTTCAGGACTTTTGTTAGGAAAACTACAGAAAAATAGAAAATAACAACACACAGACAGCCTCCCGAGATGCAAGCACCTTCCTACTCCAATCAGACGATTATTCAGTGCAGCTAAAATCTGCTGGAATTTAATTTTCCTTTCAATACAAATAATGAAGTGAAAAGAGGAGTAAGAAGTTTGTTTTACATGATGAACAGATAAAAACAGCACCAGAAAGTGAAATGCATAACTCCAGATGGACTTAACTTACTTGTTCTCTAACACTCTGAAGTGGTCAAGTTTTCAAAGGTAAAATAATATTAAAGATTTTTTTTCAAGAAACTTATTTTGTACTTATTCATTTCTGAAAGTCTAATCTAGATCTCTGTTTGCCTTCCACAGCAATTGATGCTAGGAGTGTCCTTGAGTATTTCTTCTGAGAAACAGTGACACCACATCTTTGATTAATGCTACAAGGCTGCAAAACCTGACATTATTTCCTCACAGGCTCGTTTAACATTCAGCCAGTTTGGGACTATTCCCATCACCCAAATACCACTATGATTAAGTTTCCTGTGTTATAACTCTACACCCAATTTTTATCCTTGTAGCATCATCAGCACAAGTTAATGCCACAGTGTTTCTCAGCACAACTCCTGTAGCACAGAGATGAGTAATATCAACACAAAATAGCTTTGAGCGAATGGAAGAGTTTTAAATAAGTGAAAATGCTGGGTTCAGAGCAGAGGATATTTAAAAGCAAAGGATACACTCGGGCAGGTAAGACACAAAAAAAACCCCCTTTAAAATTACAAGTGGCAAAACATGACATTTTACTAGTAATGAGAAATTAAATGAGTTTGATATAAATAATTCATATATGGTGTTTAAAGCAATTGCAACACATATTAAACCCAGCCTGAATAATTAGAATAATTGCCATATTATGATTCTTGGTTAACTTTTAAACTAACAAATAATGTAACTTTGTTGTTTAGGGACAGAGCTGATTTCACTGGACTGGTATGCTTATAACTGTGTTTAAACACCATTTAAAATAGCATGCAGCAACACCATCTTCTGACAGATGCAGTAATATTTTTTTTTTATTACTTTTTCCTGAAACTGATTAAAATATAGCCATAAGCTACATGTTTGTGCTGGGGTGGAATTAGAAGTGGTTAAATCTAAACACAATCCCACTATTTGAAAGAATTAAAGAAAATTATCAAGTCACAGAAAAGAGGGGAGGATAAAACCCAACCCCTAATATACAGATTGAAATTAACTGTGCTTGTTGTGACCAGTTCTAAGCTACAGAGTTCAGCGTTTCCTGGTGCCCTACAAGAAACAAATTCTGTGTGTATTGACCACAGTAACTTCCAGTGAACAAAATAAGCCTGAGCAATGTCTGTGTTTAGCTTTTAAACAGAGCACAAAACCCTGAGAGGATTTTAGAGCTGTTTTATTTCAGTTTAATATTCAACTCTTGTTAAAAGTACTTGCAAGGGGAAGAGGAGCAGTGAGTGATAACAGGTAGCTAACACCATAAATTTACACCTTTGTAGTGCAACATCTTAAGAATCCCTAGGAACTGCTGTGGGCAATTTCTGCTTCCATATTGATATTGTATCTGTGCTTCCACCTGACAAATAGGGGACTACTAAGCCTTGCATGTAGGCAGCTGCAGTAAAGGCACAATTAGTACAAATGAGAATTCCACACGTGACAGTAAGAGGCTGAAGAAACGCAACCTTTACAAACTTGTAAATCTTTTATTAGTAACTATATGGTCTTGACTGAAATTTAATAGCAAGCTGCCTTTCTGCCTTTTCCTCAAAAAGGGCTTTTTTTTTTTAAAAAAAAAAAAAAAAAAGAATTCCTCTTATCACCATCAATTCCAAGGACGTGGCATTCTCCAGGCACAGCCAGGTGTTTCCTTAAACCTGGGTATCTATATGGCATATAAATGTAACACTCAGGATAAATACATACACCACACACACACACAAAAAAAAAAAAACCAAAACCCAATTTTATCAGAAGTGACAAGCACTTGGGACAGCAAAAATCTGATTTGCATACAGAGGGTCTTTCTGTTGCTCAAACATTCAGGGTAATGAGAGCTCAGTAATTCAGAACCAGAGGATTTTGCAGGGCTTTTTAGATAACTCCTGCACTAGTAAATCTGATAGCCTGTGGTATACAAATACATGCTCAATAAATGAGGAGAGAAGGTTATGTTTTTGGGCATTCTCCTTGCTTTTTGGTTATTTGGCAGCTCACAAAAAACATGCACAAGACAAAAGTCAATCACCTAGATCTTATTTAATGAGAAATACTTTGGATTTGGCAGTTTCCAAAGTGCAATGTGATCCAGAACCATAAAGAAAAGCTTTGAGGGTGCAAGCTAGTGACACAGAGTGTCAGGCTGCCAGGTAAATCACCTCTACAATACATAGAGACTTAAAATACGTAAGTCACTTCATGTGCAATCTGCATGGTTAAATGGTATCAAATTAAGTATTATTTACAGCAATATGGGAGAGATTATATTAGTTATCCTAACTTTAGTAAAAAAAGAAACTTTGACAAATAATTCCCTTTAAACACTTTCTAATCTGATTTCTAGGGATATTCTTCTTTGAGAGAGGAATTTAGCACATTAAGTGCAAAAGAAGATTAAACCAATTCAGTTTACTGTAACAGACACTTTCTGCATTTCTCCCAGTTCCTTTACATAGTTATTTCTTAATTACATCTGATGGCAACTCCAGGTTTTACTTTCCTGACTCCCACTTGACTTCTCAAAGCTGATTTGAGCTATTTTACTTCGGAGCTTTGACTTACTATTCTGTGTCTTACAGCCACAATTGTCTGCATTCATTTCTTGTATCTATTTCACTTTTTGGGTTTATTCTAGTTCAGCCCTGGTCTTTCTTTTTTTTTTTTTTTTTTTTTTCC